>CAUYQU010044848.1:0-24562 GCA_963574635.1 Cheracebus regulus
AGAGACAATTTGACTTCCTCCTTTCCTATTTGAATACCTTTTATTTCTTTTTCTTGCCTGATTGCTCTGGCTAGAACTTCCAGTACTATATTGAATAGGAGTGGTGAGAGAGGGCATCCTTATCTAGTGCCGGATTTCAAAGGGAATGCTTCCAATTTTTGCCCATTCAGTATGATACTGGCTGTTGGTTTGTCGTAAATAGCTTTTATTAACACCTGAACTTTTTATATGTCATACACCTTCTGTGGCCCAATCACTCTACCACCTTATTTATGCTGGATCCTATCTACCTCCATAGAGCTCAAAATTCTAGATTCTTTATTTCTCAGCCTGCCAAATGGAAACTTCATTCAGGACAGTGGGATTAGAGGGAAAGCCAATTGGTGATTTTCTGAAAAAAAATTAAAAATTTCTCCAAAATGATATAAGGAAAAATGCTTGTCTTCATCCTCCCTGGGCGTAGCCATGTCTCATGTGTCTTATGAAGCAACTATCCTCTAACAACGAGAGAGGAACATGGCCATGGTTAAGATGGCTCAATGTAACTACAGAATGTGTGTCTTTGATCATACATCTGAGTTGATGAAACCAATTATAGAAAAGTCAGAAGTATCATTAAAGGTAATAAGTTACCCTTATCTTCTAAGCCACTTTTGATTGGGAATCCTGGTATTTGCAGTCAAAGGGCTCCTAATAGATAAATCTCAATAAATGTGCAACCAAGAGTAACATAATTTCCTTTTTGTCTCTTTATTTTTCTTCCAGAGAAACTCTGATTCCTTACTAAAATAAGACATCTACTCAGTGACTTTTAAAAGACCATAAGGTAAAAAATGATGCTGTCCAAACAACTTGCCTTTTAAAATGGAAAACTATTCAGCTAATCATCTGGAATTTGCAGTTGTGATTTATAATTAAAGTGGAATAATATAGTACAAAAAGAACTGTACTTCGAGCCCTCAGATTTTAATCCTGCTGCTCATTTTGCTGGCAATTTACTTTATTTATTAGAGAAATTCATTAACCACTCTGTTTCAGCTTCCTCCACTTGAAACATGACTCCTTCTGGAAATGCTTTAAACTCTATTTGATATTAACCACACTACCATATCACCAACCCCCGACACATGAACGCACTTGACTTTCAAGGAGCAGGAGCCCTGATAATGTTGATGGCAGTGACCCATGTGGAGCAGCCACTGTGGGAATGCCAGTTGCAGTGTGGAAGGCACAGAGGGGGCTGGGTGCTGCATGCTCCGCCAAGCCAGTGAGTGCTGGGAATGGGTTGGAGCCTTGCCCCCTACTGAGTTGGCAAAGCAGGAGCCCCATGTACCCAGGTGCAGCTGCAGCTGTCCAGCCACCTCTGGACCCAGCATCTCTGCACTCTTAGGGGCCCAGGAAGTCCCCCTGCCTCTGCAGGCTTGGAAGTGCCTGTTCCTGCTCCCTGCCTCTCCCTGCTCCCAGTGCCCTTCCTGGGGTGGAGAAAAGTTGTGGCCAAACTGGGGTACTGTCATAAACTGGCCAAGTGTGCACATGTTCAGGGCAGCACTGACATGCCAGCCCCCTGTGGGTGTGTTTCTACATGGAAAGCCTGGGTGCCATGGATGTTAAAGGCAAACAGGTCCCTAGGCAGAGGGGTGGGTCCCCAGTGAAACCCCAACTTTAGGTCTGGAACAGCCTGAAGGCTGGGGACTGGGCTGCCAGTTCCGGGCAAGGTCCACAGCCCAGAGTAGGAATTTCATTGATGATGGTACAGTCAATGAGATGGTGCTTTTTCCAGGCCTCCCTCTGGCCATCCATGGACCAATTAGCACTCACGTTCTCTATTCTGAGCACATAAAACCCCTAGATGTAGCCAGACTTACACTCACTGGGATGACTTGCTTGTGAAAAGAAATTACCCACTTTGGGTCTCCTGAGAGCTGTCTGTTGCTCAACGAAGCTTCTTTCCACCTTGCTTACCCTCTAGTTGTCTGCATACTCCATTCTTCCTGGATGTGGGAAAAAGACTTGGAATCCACTGAATGGTGGGACTTAAAGAGCTATAAAACAAACAGGGCTGAAACATGCTCCCCACTCACCATGTTGGGATAACAAGAAGGAGAGAGGAGCTGCGGCCCTTCTGAGATCCCAGACCTCAGAGATCCCAAGCCAAGAATGTGACATGCAGCAGAAGCCACTTGCAGTACCTCTGGTCCAAGGGCTACCTGCCCTGCTGCAGCCAGCACACCTGGGCTGCGAGCAGTGGCTGGATCCCATACTCACTTGCTCACACACCCCTAACCATTCTGCCTCTGGCCCTCCCTTGGTAGGCATAGGATCTCGGCTGGTAGAGCAAGTTGAGTGCATCCTGCCAGACTGAGTGGGCAGAATGTGCTCAGTGGGTGGAATGAGCTCAGCAGGCACAAGCATACCCCAAGAACAGGTGCCCTCAGCCACAGAGGATTCTGGCTAGTGAAGCAACACCCTAAAAATTCCATGACAATAAGGTCCAAAGATAGTATTGTAGGTCTAATTGTACCTAAAAATGGTTACAACTATCTACTTCTACATGAAATGATATTTGGAATTTTTCTTTTGGAAATAAGAATCTCTATATTCTTTGATTTGCTTATTTTTGTGTCATTGATGGAATGTAACAAGCCTGGCATTGTTTCCCATTTATCACTGCCACCCACACAATCAAGAACCAGGTAGCTCAGGAAACTTCTGTTATTGAACTTGCATAGAAGGATTTTTATTTCCAAAATTCTTCTATTAGAATAGAATAAAAATGATGTAGCTTCAATTACTGTGTAGTAATAAAATTAGGAGGACAAGTAGTTTATTTAGCCTTAAGTCAGAGAAGAAAATAAAAGCAGTGTTTGTTTTAAATCAGGCCACAACTTCTTGATGTGACTCTTTATTCTCTTGCCGAGTTTCAAAACTTCCACATATTTCCCAGTCTTTCAAATAATCAGATTCTATATTCTAGATCTCTGAATCATCATGTGCAATAATTGTGTAGGCGATTGGCACAAGCTGATGGAAACTACAATTTAACTGAAGGAATATGATTTGCATTCCCTCATTAAGTAGGCCTCAATCTTTTCAACAGATTGACGGACTCTTGCCTAATCTCTAGGCATGCGTATCTCTTAAACACATAGTGAGCAATGCACATGAACTCTCACAAAGGTACCAGAAAATACCCTAAGCCATCTCAGAAAATTGGTCATGAGAGAGGTGAACAAAAATTGGCAGAAGTGGAGTGAATTATAAGAAGAACATATTTTTGAAGGATGCCATGAGTGGCAATGTTGTGAAGTGTATACCCAGGGGTCTCATCTATTGGCCAAGATTTTAATCAAGACTTGCATGAATGTTAAAGGTACTGGTTTTTATATCACATTTAGATTATTTTTAAGATAGCCAAAGTTTTAACAATTTCTTAGTTAGCAAACACACATTTTTATTTGTAACTAAGATACTCCAATTGTACTGGGAGTGCAAAAAGTATAAGGTTTTAATGTTTGTCTTTCATATGCATGCAAGAAGACTTAATAATCAAATGAGTGTGATAAAATTTTATATCTTGTATGTAGACAAATATCCATCATAAAGCCTGGTACATAGTAAATACCCAATGAATGCTTATTGAAAGACAAATAGATAAATTGTTGTAAGTATGTGCATGGCAAATTGAATGATGAATTATTGATCAGATAATGGCTTAGGAAATATTAGTTACAGTAACTGGATGTAGGATAAATGACAGGAATTGATTGTAGTGAGCAGAGAGGAGGATAACATTACAGGCACAGGAAGTTGTGACCAAAGAATCAGAGAATATTATAGAATCCTATGTACATTTGTCTCAGAGTCTGTCCCAGAGGGTGGCTAGGCATTTTGTAAATGTTGTAAATATTTTAGTAACTCCCTACCTTTCTAAAATGAGAATTATTTGTAGTTAGCCGCCTATGGAAACGTACCCAGGTACTGACATTGCGAATTTGCCTACTTATCTTTGAGACAACTATTTCTTAATTCATGAAATCTTACATTCTTGCATTCAAGCACACTTGTTAAGTGAATACTTATGTGAAAATCTGTGTGATAAAGTGTGTAAGGTCATGCAACTCAAAATTATTCTTAAGGCAAGAAGCATTTGTGTCACTAAGAATCTTCTTAGAAATGCAGATTATTGAGGCAGCCTCAAACCAACTGAATCAGACTCTGTGTATAACAAGACACCTGGATAGTTCATTCGAATATGCCTAAGGTATGCAAAAAAAGCTTGTGTATAGCTTTATAGGACTTCCTAGTCCAATGGAGGAAATATAGTCCATGTACAAGCAATTATACTATAATATTAGTGTTCACAAGGTAAATGTCTATATGTGTAACACACCTAGTTTTATAGAGCCTGGCACTGTCCTTCAAGTCAGACAAACAACAATTACAAGAAAAAAATTATCTTAAGTCTTTGTCGTATGTGTGAAATTGGACAAGTTATTTCTCCTTTCTCTGACTCAGTTTCTTCACCTCTGAAGGAAAATTAGTGATGTCCACTTTATAAAGCTGATTGAGTTAGGAACAATACATATAAGGACTTAGCAGAGTAACTGGAGCAGAATAAGCACTGATTGAGTAATGATGATTATTGCGGAAATGTAAAAGTTCACTGTTTGCAGTTAGATATGATGCAGATAAATTTTCATGAAAAGTTTACATATTAGCTATATATCATCTATATAATTTTAATATAAGGGTTTAAGAATGTACAAACATAAATATATTTAACCCTCCAATCATGATTTTCAACTATGAGGAGTTATATTTTTTACCGATATAGACAGTATTTGAGAGTCAAGGATCGTACGTGTTAGAACACATGCGATTTAAAACTGATAGTCAATTTAGATTAATCATCAATTAGATTGACTATCTGCAAACACGATAATGTAGTATAAACTAGATAGGTTGTTTAAATGCATTACTAATTTTATTGTCTCAAAATACCTGTAAAATGAAATTCTTCTGAAAATAAAGAAGCTACCTGTTTTAGTCTTTTTTATTCAGTTTATGACTAATATTAAATAGTTTCTTTTTTTTCCCCTCTGTTACCCAGACTGGAGTGCAATGGCATGATCTTGGCTTACTGTAACCTCCACCTCCTGGTTCAAGCGATTTTCCTGCCTCAGCCTCCAGAGTTAGCTGGGAATACAAACCACCACCACCATGCTCAACTAATTTTGTTTTTCATTTTTTTTTTTTGAGATGGAGTGTCAGTCTGTTGCCAGGCTGGAGTGCAGGGGTGCAATCTCAGCTCACTGCAATATCCACCTCCTGGATTCAAGCGATTCTCCTGTCTCAGCCTCCCAAGTAGCTGAGACTACAGGCATGCTTCACCACACCCAGAGAATTTTTGTATTTTTTAGTAGAGACAAGGTTTCACCATGTTGGCCAGGATGGTCTTGATCTCTTGACCTCATGATCCACCTGCCTCAGCCTCCCAAAGTGCTGGGATTACAGGCGTGAGCCACCGCACCTGGCCTAATTTGTTTTGTAATTTTAGTAGAGATGGGGTTTCATCTGCCTGCCTTGGCCTCTGAGATGCTGGGTTGTTACTATTTGATTCTTATGTTGAAAGCACAGCAAGCTTTATAAAAATCATGAAATTCAAAGATGAATTTTCAAAATGAAGAAGAAATATAAATCATGCATCTTGGAATGTGCTGGAATTTGTCAATTTATGGATTTTTCTTGGTAAAATATAGACTTCTATGTATTATACATTGATTGAAGAAATTGTAACTGTGTAAAATTGTTTCATCAAACTCACCTTTATTATCAAAGCCAGCATGGGTGATAATAACCTGCCTTCTCAGTATGCATTAGCAGGAACTGGCAGCTCTCTCACATCAAAGGCCGATAAAGGTAAAGTGTCTAAATTGCACTGATCAGACACTAATTATTTTCTGATCCTAGCCGATTAATTACTTCATTGAAATTTTGGCTAAATTTCTAGTTAAAATTGATATGGCTAATGCTCATTGCAGAACTGTCCAACATATAAGAGAAAGCAATAAGGACTGTTCCCAGTAAGAGGTGTGGACTGTTATTTACTGTTCTAAACTCTTTCTTCCTCATCCAAAGCACTTCACAAATAATATAAAAGTGCCTTCAGAGGGCAATACAAATTTGCAGGGAGACCAGGTAGAGAGGCAGAACACAGAAGTTAGGGCTTTCTTATCAAATACTCCAGTGCTTCCAGGGTTTATGCATTTCCATATGGCTCAGGTTCTGCTTTTTATCAATATGCAGCAATTCTTTTGTCTTTTTCTCTTTTTCCTTTAAGCATCTGTAAGAAGGGATGTTAAGGACTTCCATCTGCCTTCCACCTTTTTTTTTTTAAAATTTATATGTAAAAGAGTGAAATATTTTCCACAGGCAAGAAACAGATGAGCTGCAGAAGGCTTTCAGCTTTTAGGGTTTGGAGAAGGCCGTAAAGCAGGGATTTCCAAAGTGCATTCAAAAGTTTACTGTTGGACTCTCAAGTAGTTTATAAACAATTTAGCACTTTGGGGGTTAAAATTAATGACATGATTTGTTCCTGGTTATTTCACAGATTTTGTTGTATGTAAGATTCAGGTTTTCACCCAAATACCATTACACGTTTAAAAATTGCGCCTGTTTTGATCAAGGACTACTTTGACTAGCTTTTCTTACATAGCTTTCAGTTTACAGGTTGATTCTTGTCTTGGCCAAAGTATTTTCCCATCTCTTGAGGGCTATGCTTTATATTATCCAAATTGGCATTTCCATTTTTTTTAACTTTATATCTTAAATTGTAGTAAGCATTTCTCCATTAGCTCAAAATGATACCTTGAAAAATGAAGTTTTGAGTAAAACATAATAAAGTTCAGAAATCTGATCAATAAAAAAATGAATGTGTGTTCTTTAAAAGTGAAGATGTAGGGGGGTGATTTTGTATCTAAAACAAAAACAAATGCATCTTGCAATATAGATATCTACAAATTAGGTTTCTTTTTATAAGAACAATCTTGTCTGATAGTCCCCAACATCTTGTCTGCTAAAACAAAATCTACCAAAGTACCTTGAAACCATAGATTATTTTTCTGTCATTCTCAAATAAAGCAAGGTAAATTTTCTGTTGTGTCAATAGACTTTCCTGGACACTTGCAGAGTAATGCTGTCCAGGATGATTTTGCTAGATAAAACTCACTAAAGAAAGAGAAGGTATTAAATCTATAAAAGTGCCTTTTGAAGTTGTTTTTCCTATAACAAAAATTAGTCAATTCCTTTTAAAGTAGCTCATGAAACCAGCAACAAAGTTAAACTGTGTCCTTGTAGAAAAACAAAGGGAAAAACTATTGCCAAAATATTTTATCAAACGCCATAATTGAAAACCGTATATTAAGTACTTTAATTGGAAATGCAAGTACTATCATGTGTGCAGACTTGCAGACATTTAAACTTAAATTTGGCTATAATTGTGCAATGTATGAATTCATTCTTGGCACGTATATAGTGAGTACTACATATTTATTATTTGTAAGCTTTGATGTAGATATACATGGTTTCATTGGAATCAAGGCTGATGGAGCGATGATGCAAGGAAGTATGCTGTGACATAAATAAAAAGGTACACCTGAGTACCTGTACACTCACTGCTTTATTCGCAGAAAACAGTGGGAAGATAATAAAATTCTACCTCATCTTGTGTCTATATTAAAGATAATAATGTAAATTGTAACTACAGTAAAACCCCAGCCATAGAGCAATCATAGTTTTCAGTGCACTCTTTGAAGAAATTGTCAGTCAGCGAAAAACTTTGCTTTTCCATTGTTAAGCAAACCAACAGCAAGCAGTCAAGGTACTAAAATAATCATTGTACTTAGTGGATGGAATAATATTTTTGTTGATATTAATGCTAGTAAATACCATTTATATGATTTCCTGTACGCTGAACAAATGGAACATTTCAATAATATAATCAAATTCTTGAAGAGTTTTAACCTATTATCTTGAGATTGAAATTGAATTCAATGTAGTAGATAAAATGTCTGGGCTTAGTGGGCAAACAAAAATTTAATACACGTAGGTAACTTTCTGAGAGATGTGTTCTTTTCCAAAAGATGATGGTTGTTATCAGTCATCTGCAAATCATGCCTGAATGTTGAGACAAAATGTGATGAAATCATTTCTGGATCTGAAAGCAATAAATAAATGGATTGGGAATTTGTTCATCCCTAATTCCCAAGTTGAATCATTTTAAGTTCTCAGTTTTTTAGTGTAATATGCTTGTCAATTCAGCTTGTGATAGAGTCATAAGAAACTTAGATGTAAAAAAACTTATTAAAATGATTTAATGTTTGATCTTAATATAGAGATTTAATATAGCTATCAAATAGTTCCTCTCATTCCAGACCACAAATAACTGTAAGCCGGGTTAGTGAAATTTATCAAAAATAAAGAATAGTAAAAGAAACTAACAGGATCACAACCAAGCTATTCATCATAGAATCAGTTAAAGGCAATTTATAGGAAAAAACTGAAACATATCATCTCTCTAAGAAAATAGTTATAATTTTTAATTTTATGGTATCTGTGATGAATATGCATTTTAATTTGACAGATAATATATTGTTGCTAAGCATGTATATTAAATGGTCTGCCAAAGCTGGATATCTAGAAATATTGCAACAAATGCAAACCTATGGCCACTGGTTGCTTAGCCTTTTACTCTCTCAGTCAATACACAGCTGCTAGGTCAGCCTGGGTACTCTCGTTTTCATTATAATAAATAAGATATACAACTGTTGAAATGTGGGTGAGTAGTATATGTGAAGGTGTTCAAAACTGCGAGCAAGCAAGAGGGTGATTAATGTCCTTCAATATTTAAAATTAATACATTCCATCTCACTTTGTGCAAAGCAATCTTTTAGTCCCGTACATGTGTTTATAACTATGATTTACAGGACATGATGCTGTTTTCCAACACAAATCTTTTCAAATGTAAAAATAACATATTTTATCTATGATATAATACAAACACTTTAGGAAGTCAAATAGACTAAGATTTAAGTAAAAAACTTATATAAGGATTGGTACCTCATCCATATCCATCTATGAATCTGCATCAACACATTTTTTTTCTTAAATTTCCATAGGTGTTGGGGGAACAGGTGGTGCTTGTTTACACAAGTAAGTTCTTTAGTAGTGATCTGTGAGATTTTGGTGTAGCCATCACCCGAGTAGCATACACTGCACTCACTTTGTAGTCTTTTATCCCTCACTCCCCTCCCACGCTTTCCCCCAAGTCCCCAAAGTCCATTGTATCATTCTTATGCCTTTGGATCCTCATAGCTTAGCTCCAACTTACAAGTGAGAACATATGATGTTTGGTTTTCCATTCCTGAGTTACTTCACTTAAAATAATGGTCTCCAATTCCATCCAGGTTGCTGCAAATGACATTATTTTGTTCCTTTTTATGGCTAAATAGTATTTCATAGTATGTCTAGTATATATATAATTTTATATATATATATAAAACAATATATAAAAACATATATTTAAACATATATATATATTAAAATATATATTAAAACATATATTTAAACATATATTAAAACATATATATAAAAACAATTTCTTTTTCCACTTATTGATTGATCAGCATTTGGGCTGGCTGCATATTTTTGCAATTGCCAATTGTGCTGCTATAAACCTGTGTGTGCAAGTATCTTTTTCATATAATGGCTTCTTTTCCTTTTGGGTAGATACCCAGTAGTGGGATTGCTGGATTCGGCAGTACCACATTTTTAAGCCATCACTTCGGACATTTGCCTCCACATCCCTAAAGAATTTGTTTATATTGACATTTTTTAGTTACTACTATTTTAGACTTTATTTATCCTCTTCTATTTTCATACTTCTTCTCTTCTCATAAAACTATTTTTGGTTATTCAAAGTTCAGTGTTTATATTTTTTAATGAAGAATTATTCACACCTGCATCAACTACTATTATTGTTACATTATTTTACAACTTTGTTTTTTCTATTTAATTATCATTTATTCTTCCACGCTGTCCTTTAATATTATAAACTCTTGACCAAATCTATCAAGTGTGTTATCTGTCTTATATTTTCTTGGTGACATTGTTCTTTGTGTCCACACTATTATACTGAGTCTCTCCTCTGAGCCCTTGATTTCTAGGTCCCGGGTCTCTCATTTGCTTTTCTTATTCTTTTATATTGTTGGATATATCTTATAATATTTTTCTAAGAGAAGTTGTAAAGTAAAATTTTGAGAACTTAAATGCCTGAAAAATGGTTTCATTGTGCATGCATACTCAATGATTTTCTGGGAATATAATTCAGGGATAAACATGTATTTTTAAAAAACATTGATGACGTTGTTTCATGTCTTCTGAGAAATTAGATATCATTCTCCTTTTCATTCCTTTTTAGGACTTGCATTTCTCATGAGAAGATTTTATATTTCAAGGATACTGAATTTGGTTTTATTTCATTTGTTGTACAGGGTACTGTAGAGATAATTCAATTTGAAAATAATTTTAAACAGTTTTAAAAATAAACTTTTTAAAACAGTTGTGTTCAAAAACAACTTTTATCTTTGAACAGTTTTATTAGAAATTAATTCACATATCATATAATTTAGACATTTAAGTTATACAATTTAATGGCATTTAATATATTCAAGAGTTGAGCATTCATTATTACCAGAATCAATTTTAGAATATTTCCATTATTCCTATCTCTCCCCAAAATATTTAGTCTTCTATATCATAAAAGTCAATTCCTATATTCTTCTTTAATTTTTGTCAACAATGTTTTGTGGTTTCAAGGTATAAGTTTAGATTTCTTTCACTAAATTTATGTGTAAATGGTTTTATCCTTCTTGATGCTATTATAAATAAAATTGTTTTCTTCATTTTGTTTTTGACTTGCTCTTTGCTACTTTGTAGGAACACATAGATTTTGCGATATGAGCTTGTGTTCTATAACCTTGCTGAACTTATTTGGACTAATAATTATTTAACAGATTCCACAGGATTTTCGGTGTACAAGAAATCATATGCAAATAAGGAGTGTTACTTCTTCCTTTCCAACTTAGATACTTTTTGCTTATTTGTTTCTCTTGAATGAATTCTCTGGCTAGAATATCTAGCACAAGGTCAAATCGACATGATAAGAGTGGATATCCTTTCCTTATTTCTGAACTTCAGAGGAAAGTAGTAAGTCTTTTATCAGTTAGCATCATCTTAGTTGTGGGCTTTGTGTAGATGATATTTTTCTGTTGAGAGAGTTCCTTTCTATTTCCAGTTTGTTGAGTATTTTTTAAAATCATGAAATGGTATTGAATTTTGTCAAATGCATTACTGAGATAATTAGGTGGCTTTTGTCCTTTATTTTATTGAGAAGTGTTACAATTATTTATTTTTAAATGTTAAACTAAACTTACATTCCTGAAACAAATCCATTTTTAAATGATGTATAATTGCTAGATTTCATTTGCTAGTATTTTGATGAGGATTTTTAAATATGTGTTCATAAGAAATAATCCACTTTAGTTTTCTTTTGATGTGGTATCTTTGTCTGGCTTTGGTATCAAGGCTGGCCTTATAAATGTGTTGGGAAGTGTTTCCTCCTCTTCTGTTTTTTGAAGAGTGTACGAAATATTGTTAATTAATTCTTTGGTAGGATTTACCAGTGAAATATTCTGGTCCTGAGCTTTACCTTTTGATAAATATTTTACTTACTAACTCTATTTTGTTGTTAAATATCTATTTGAATTTTTTTTATTTCCTCTGGAGTCACTTTCAGTAGTGTGTGCCTTCAAAGGAATTTGCCTATTTCAACTAAGTGTTCTAATTTGCTGGCATATTGTTTTTTAAATAGTATTACTTTAGAATTCTTTTTATTTCCTTAAGTTTGGTAGTAATGTTTACCCTTTTATTCTTAATAATAATAATGTAAATCTTTCTTATTTCTTAAGTCTAACTGTATAGTTTTGCCACTTAAAAATTGTTTTTATCAAACAACTTTATATTTTGTTTACTATGTTGTCTTCTATCCTCCATTTCATCATTTTTTGTTCTAATCTTTATCACTTTCTTCCTTCAGATTTCCAGGTATATATATATTTTTTCTTTTTACAGTGCCTTAAGATAGAAAGTTAAGTTGTTGATTTGATATTTTTCTTAAAATATGCACATTTATGGCCATAAATTTCCATTTATGCACTACTTTAGCTGAATTCTATACATTTTGATAAGTTGTGTCTTCATTTTCATTCTCTCAAACTGTTTTCTAATTTCTACTATGACCTCTTCTTTAACATGTTCTTTGTTTAAAAGTGGGTTGATTTCTATATATTTGTTAATTTCCTCTTTTTTCTGCTATTCATTTTTTAAATTTCACTGCAGTGTGATCAGAAATTTTGCTTTATAGTTTTCAACTAATTCAAATTTACTGAGGCATGTTTTGTGGCCTAACACCTGGTATATCCTGAAGATTGCTCACAATGCACTTGAGAAGAATGTGTGTTCTGCTGTTTCTGGGTGAAGTGTTCTACAGATGTCTTTTAGGTCTAGTGTGTGTGGGTTTTGTTGGTGTCCTCTATTTTCTTATTGATCATCAGCCTAGTTCTACCCACTGTTGAAAGTTAAATATTGAGGATTCCAACTATTATTGATTATTGTTGAATTGTTTCCTTCTTCCTGCAATTCTTTTAGTTTTCATTTTACATATTTTGGGGAATTTGTAATTTGCTTTTGTTGTTTGATACAACTGCTTATCATTTGTATTAATTCCTGATGGACTGACCTTTGTAACATTATAAAGTGTCCTTCATCTATAGTAAATTTTTCTCTGCTTTAAAATACATTGTTGTCTGATATTATCATGGCCACTTTAGCTTTATTATGGTTGTGAAATGGGAAAACTTTCCTCATCCCCCTTGCAAGGCATGTGATGCGAGTGTGGCTCACTTCTTCAGTGTCCTGCTGCTCAAACCTCTAGGGGAAGCATGCAGATGGGCAGGTTGTTGTGTCTAGGGGTGAATGTTTACAACTGAAACCCTAGTGAGCATGTGTTAAAGAGTGCTCTTTGCAAGATACACACACACACACACACACACACACACACACACACACACACACACACACACACATATATATATATATATATATACCTTGCCTTGCAAGGTATACAAACCCTACACTTATGGGACCTCAGACCATCTGTCCTCATGTCCATAGAAAAGTTCCAACTGCTGAATGGTATTGAAATGAATGGTTACTTCCTGAGGCCAAGGTCTTTGCTGTAAATCATAATTTCGCCAAACCTTTGTGCAGAGGGCTATGAGGCACTTTTTCTCCAGATACTGAGGGTCAAAGCAGTCCCAGTGGTTCAGGATATACTCCAGAGGAGTTTAAGCTGGGGCTGGTGAAGAGAACTGGTTGCCCATTCTGAAAGACAGGGAATAGAGGTGTCCTTCATTTCTCATCCTTCTTTCAGTGAAAATGGAGGGTATGATGGAGTGAGACAGTGAACATCCTTCCTTTCCCTTCCACCTCTTCTCCTGGAGCCCCAGTGACCTTGGCAGGTGCCAGTCATAGGTACAATGTGGTATGTACCCATGAATCAGGGAAAACCTAGAGAATAGGAGTTACGTACCCTCACCTATGCCTCCTTTTCTTCCTGCTTTTGGCAAATTTTGAGTTCCCTGGGCCTGTTTATGCCATGGAGCATTGTCTCCTTCTGTGGGATGGAGGGTTTAGTTAGCAGAAATTGGTCCTGCCTATGTACATTGTGTCTGTTGCATGGCTTCGGATCACTCAGACCTGGTTTTTCTTTCTAGGGCCTCAATCTGAGCTTGGAATCAAGTTCAGGACTGGAAATGTATTTTAGGGGCTCTTTGTTAAGTGTCTGAAATGTGCCCTGCTGAATTTGCAGTTATCAGCCAGCAGGGGTCATTCTTTTTCTAAGAGAGAGGGCTCCCCCTTCAGATTTGGGAGGGTGAGCCCTCTCACTTGGAAAAGGAAAAAAAGAGAAAAGCAATTTAAGGGGCAAAAGGGGGAGGAAACTGGAGTTCATAGTTTACCTTAGAGTTTGCTCATTTGTTGTATAGTTCTATAGTTTTTGAAAATATAGGCCTACCATGGAGATGGTATGCTTCAGTTCCAGACAATAATAGTATAGCAGATATTACAATAACATGAGTCTTATGAATTTTGGGGTTTCTCAGTGCCTTAAAGTTAGCTTTGCACTATACTATAGTCATTTAAATGTGCAATAGCATTTTGTCTAAAAAGTAGATACTTCAATTTAAGAACTTACTTTATTGCTAAAAAAAAATGCTAACAATTGCCTGAACCTTCAGTGATTTGTAATCTTTTTGCTGGAGAAGGGTCTTGCATTCACATCGATGACTGCTGACTGATCCGGATGGTGTTTGCTGAAAGTTGGAGTGGCTGTTTCAATTTCTTAATATAAGACAACAATGCATTTTGCAGGATCAATGGACTCTTCCTTTCATAAAAGATTTCTCTAGAGTATGCGGTACTGTTTGATAGCATTTACCTGTTTTTCAAAATTAAACTCAGTTTTCTCAAACCCTGCCACCGCTTTATATATAAAGATATGAATCCCTGTTGTTTAACAATATTCACAATGTCTTCACTGAGAGTAGATTCCATCTAAGAAAACCATTTCTTTTGCTTATCAATAAGAAGAGACTGCATCTGTTCAAGATTTATCATGAGACTGCAATAATTCAGTCACATTTTCAGGTCTACTTCTAATGCTACTTCTCTATTTTCATCACATCTTCAGTTTTTCATCCATCGTAACTTAGAACACCTCACAGTCATCCATGAAGGTTGGTATCAACTTCTTCCAAACTCCTGTTAATGTTGATTGTTTGACCTCATCCTATCAATCACAAATGTTCTAAATGTCATCTAGAATGCTCAGTCTATTCCAGAAAGTTTTCAATTTAATTTTCCAAGTTTCATTAGAGGAATACCTATAACAGCCATCACCTTAAGAAATGGTATTTCTCAAATAATGATACTTGAAAGTTGAAAAGACTCCTTGATCTACGGGCTGCAGAATGGATGGCTCTTTGTTCTTCTATATTAGAGATCTTGGGTTTCTTTGTGCATTGTAAATAAGCAGTAATAGTTTGAAAGGAATCCTATATTTTGAACAATAGGCCTCCATATTGGGCTTAAAAAATTCAGTAAACCATGCTTTACAGAGAGGTGCTATTATTCTGTCTTTTTGTTCAATTTATAAAGCACCAACAGAGTAGATTTAGTATAACTATTAAGGAATCTAGGATTTTCAGAATGGTAAATGAGCAGTAGCTTTAACTAAAAGTCACCAGCTGCATTTGTTTGTTTATGTTGCATTGTTTCTAACAAGCAAGTCATCTTATCCTTTGAAGACTTGAAGCCAGGGATTGACTTCACTCTGGCTATAAAAGTTACAGATGGCATCTTCTAATAGAATGTTTTGTTCACATTGAAAATCTTTTGTGTAGTGCAGACACCTTCATCAGCAATGTTAGTTAGATCTCATAGATAACTTGCTGCATCTTCTCCATCAGCACTTGCTGCTTTACTTTGCATTTTAATGTTATAGAAGTGGCTCCTTTTTCTAAGCCTTTCAAACCAACCTCTACTAGCTTCAAACTTTTCTTCTGTAGCTTCTGCAACTCACTCAGCCTTCACAGAATTGAAGACATTTAGGACCATGCCACTGATTAGGTTTTGTCTCAAGGGAATGTTGTGGCTGATTTAATCTTCTACATGGACTCATATCAGCAATAAGACTGTATTACTTTCTTTTTTTATTGCACTTTAGGTTTTGGAGTACATGTGAAGAACATGTAAGATTGTTGCATAGGTACACACGTGGCAGTGTGGTTTGCTGCCTTCCTCCTCATCACCTATATCTGGCATTTCTCCCCATGTTATCCCTCCCCAACTCCCCACCCTTCGCTGTCCCTCCCCTATTTCCCCCCCACAGATCCCAGTGTATGATGCTCCTCCCCCTGTGTTCATGTGTTCTGATTGTTCAACAACCGCCTATGACTGTATTACTTTCTTATCATCCATGTGTTCATTGGAATAGAAATTTTAATTGTCTTCAAGAACCTTTCCTTTGCATTCACAACTTGGCTACCTGCTTAGCGCAAGAAAGCTAGATTTTGGCGTAGCTCAGATTTCAACCTGATTTTTCCACTAGGCTTAATTATTTCTAGTTTTTTATTTAAAGTGAAAGACATGCAACTCTTCCTTTCACTTGGACACCTAGCAGCCATTGTGGCTTGATTATTTGGCTTAATTTCAATAATGTTGTGTCTCAGGGAAGAGGGATGCCATTAATTACTGGTAATACTCTTTCAGTTTTGTAGGGTTTGCAGGAGAGAAAGCCTAGACAAGAAGAGTTGGGAACAGGTCCTGGAGTTATAACTAAGTAGACTGTCATCAAACCCCTTTTTTGTCACCTTATGTCTCATTCTTACTTCTTAAGGTGCATGGCTGCTGCAGATTATTTTTGCAAGTGTCTATATCTCCTTTCAATTTCATTTACTTTGGTCCATGGTCACTGTCAGAGGCCTGCATTACTTCTGTTCTGTGTCACTGCAACAACTTCATTAGACCATGTACTCTAACTGCTCATAAATTTCCAATTTCATTTCTGTCAATAGGTAATTTTCTGTGTCAGAAATCTAATGCTACACCATTGTTTGGAGAATTGTAATGGCATTCTATTGATATATACAAGCATATTTATATTTATTAAGAATGTATGTTATTTCTAAGTATGTTCAGGTACAATATGCGTATTTAAATGCATGTATGCAATTTATATATTAGTTATAAAATATAACGTAAAACAAACATACAAATTCTACTTTCATAATCAGATCATCACATATAAAATTGCATTTACCTATTGTCAACCTAAATAACAAACAGAGAGAGGCTTTCTAAAAAAAAAAAAAACAGAGAGAGGCTTTCTAAAAGAAAATGATGCTTATTTGAGAATAGAACATTGTGATGGGAATACACATTTCATAGTGAACTATGAGCATATTCAGGGAGGTAAAGGAAAACAAAGATTTTTAAAGAAAAAAATGAACATGATGACATAATTGTTTTGAAAGTATTATCCTTGGCTATAAAGATTAATAATGACAGGGACACCAGTCCAAGGTTGAAAAGGCAGTTGCTTGGCAGATTTGCTTGCAGAAGTGTGTGTGTGTGTGTGTGTGTGTGTGTGTGTGTGTGTGTGTGTGTGTAAGGCTGTGACGGCCTTTGTGCAAATGTTTGGGTTTTGCAGAGTCATTTTTGATCATTTTTGTTGTTCACACAAGCATGAAAACCCTCTCTTCACACATTATCTAGCTTTATTTGGCAGGGGTGCTTTTAATAGTAACTTTATTTTGATTCTGATAACTTTCACATTTCTTCCTTTTGATGACAGTCTTTCTTCAAAAACATAACTGATCATCCTGTAGCTAGGTTTTTATATTTTGTGATAGGAGTATGGGCCTTTTCTGGTTGCTGTTCTTGTTCCATGTTGTAGGGGAGTGATTGGCAATAGAAATCGTAACAAAACTCTGTTAGCAACATTTAAGCAAAAAATGGGGTTTGAAGGGAATGGCTCTCAGATTAAGTTCACCAGTAGTTCAGGATTAAGTTTAATTTTGTCTGTTCTATAGTCCTTTACTATTATTTCAAAATACTGGACCAGCAACTATTCTGTTAGTGGTTTTAATTCTGCAAACATTTAACAAGTAACAGATTCAAAGCTTAATATAAAGATAAAATAAAAATCAATAATAATATGACAATCTCAGTTGGCATAATGGTCTTGAGCCATAAACCTAGGCTTAAAGACAACCAATTGAATAAATTAAATGACCACAAGGAATTAGGTGACACCTGTTATAATCATGTGGCCAGGGGTTTTTGTATTGTATATATGGATTTCAACTTTCCCCCCCATATTTATTAAAGTTCAGCATGGATTACTGAGAATAGTTTTAACCAATGGATACTGAATAATCTTCTAGGCCATGTTTTTTCATATTACCAGCAGAAGGTAATTGTGAAATTTCAATTACACCCTTATCCTGCCAAGTAAAAAAGGCAGTATTAAGGGGGGTAAGAAGCTCATAATGATGAATGTTATACTGATGTCTTGGTCAAAGACCTCATCTTGGTTTTTAGTTTGAATATCTCTGGTCATGGCACTGGGTGGTTTGGTGAACTTTTGTGTGGCTTATACATCAAGCATAAGGTCAATTCCTTAAAATTTATCTAATTTAGCTTGTAGGGCCTTAAGAACAAAACAGTTTTAATTTTTAGTAACTTCATGGAAGAAAATTGTGTTGGAGGAAACTAGAATACTTCAGGATCTAGTCTAGTCTACAAATAGATAAGAAGAATATAAAAAGAGTCTGCAGGGCTACAATCTAGTAATAGGTGTATTATAATTTTATTTTGTTTTGTCTTGTTTTGTTTTAGACACATAACTATTTCTTGCTACACTGATCACATAGAAGTCTCAGATTTAAAAACCTCTTGAGGGTAGGAAGCCAAAGCAAGATAGATTTTACTTATGTTTCCTGGGCCTGCTGGGAAATAACAATTTTTTATTCACTCACTGTTAAGCTGAGAATCCTCAAAATCAGGCATTCTATGTACCTTCTTAAATATAGTATTCCTGACAAAGTCTTGGTAATAACCTAATGTTTCTAATTGTGTCTTGCTATAAAGATAAATCAGACTTATTCAACATATGCAAATAACCCTACTGTTATAAGAAATAAGAATACTCACAAATAGATTTCAAACTTTGGAAGAATAAAGTAAGAAGTGAAACAAAATGCTTCCACCTTTATTCACAAAAGTATACTTTACCAAACTGATGCAAACTAGATAAAGTTTAAGAGAGAAAATATCCTTAAATCTGGAAAGGAAACATTTAAGTAAAGAACTAGTAATGTTACGCATAAAAAGTCTTAAATATATTATCTTCATCATTCATGTAATTAATTTTTGTTCTGCTTGATCTTGATTACTAGTTTCATGAGCCCATTAGTTTTATTAGAGTTCTGGAAAATTGTTATGTAGTCTATTAATGTTTAAATTATTAGAAATCTGCATTCAAGAGTGTTTGTTAGAGCTATTTGCATGAAAAGTAATATTAGACTATAGATAATTGAAAATGTTTTCAGAGAAGAATTCAAAACAATAACTGTAGATGAGAAATATTTATACTTGCCACAGCTAAAAATCTGATGAAGTTTCCAATTGAAGAGAAAATTAAGTTATTTAAAGATAACTTAAGATTTTTTTGAACCATTTTAAGATAATAACAAAAATCTTGACTGACAGTACCACCTCGGGACCATCAGCCCTTTACAAATTTTACATCACCTTTAGAGCACTCATATCAATAAGATATCCATGTTAATGTAACTTTAAAAAAGATTTAATATAACCTAACCTAGGACTAATATATCATATTTCTATAAATGTATATACTTTTTGAAATGTTTTTTTATCAATAATATACCCATAAATGTAACTGAAAGAGTATCTAATATCACCATTTGAAAATGCTTCCCATTAGTTTATTTATCAAATAAGCCTAAAAATGTAATATATCTATAAGATGAGAGATACATTCTTTAATGCTTTCCAGGGGCCCAACTGGAGAAGCCCAAAGTTAATTCTAGGTAAAAAAACTTAACTTAGGATTTTGATACTGGGGCAGCCTGCCAAAGATATCAAAATATTCAAAATACTTGACCAAAACAGAATCACAGGTCATTATGAAATAATAATAATTCATTTAACCAAAGAGATAATTGAAAGACTTCAAATTTATTACAGAAAGTTATATCTATATAAAAACTTTAAACTTTTTAAAGCTCCATTTTTCTAGGTAATAAAAAACCTAGTAAAAACAACATAGGGAATAATCCTTCTAAAACATAAAATCTTTGTTTTTAAGTCAGGTGCCAAAACAGTAAAGAAAAACCCCCTGTGTGGATGCTTCTCCTTATGGAAAACCCATTTATATAACATGAAAGTCAAACCTGTTGAGAAGGTACTTAAAATTAATCAGACAGAAAGAATGTGTTCAAGGTTAAGAGTGTAGACTATATTATAGAAGAATGTAAACAAGAAAACTAATACCCTGAGTGGGGAAATATATATGTCTCTGGTAACAGTATGAGAAATATCCTTATTACATGAAAGAATTTTGATACATCAACAAAAGCTAAGAGTACAGAATTAAGTTATACTGGAAGAAAAGCGTTGCTTTTCAGTGGTGTGATCTCTGCTCACTGCAACCTTCACCTCCTGGGTTCAAACGATTCTCCTGCCTCAGTCTCCCAAGTAGCTGGGACTACAGGCGCCCACCACCGCACCTGTCTAAATTTGGTATTTTTAGTAGATAAAGGCTTTCACTATATTGGGGAGGCTAGTCTCGAACTCCTGACCCTGTGATCTGCCCACCTAGACCTCCCAAAGTGCTAAGATTGCAGTCATGAGCCACCGTGCATGGCCAATTGTGTTTTGCTTTTATTGCACTTTGCTTTATTGCACTTCATAGATACTACATCTTTAACAAATTGGAAGTTTGTGGCAACCCTGCATCAGGGTTAGAAAAAAACAAAGCTACAAAGTTGATAAAAACATTGAAGAACAAAGTTTTCACCCCAGCCCAGAAAAAACAGATAGCTTTTTAAGGGTAAAAAGAGAGTTTAAGGCAATGATGCATAATGTGCAAATCATATGTAGTGAGACACAGCAAAAGTTGAATCGAGATACAAATTTGAAAAGTTTTAAACAAAATTTCCTTCAAGAGATAAAATTATTATTCTGAAGGAAAAAAGACAGCATTTCTAATATAAAACTAGGGAAATTAAATAGATCTCAGGAAGAATTATGGCAGAGATAGAAACCGTTTGCATTTTAAAGATGGCTGTTAAAGAAACATCTCAGAGTTAAAAAATCAAAACCTCTTGTCATTTTCCTAAGAACAGGTACATATTTCAAGAAAATCTTATTGTTCTAATGTAAGGTACCAAATTTTTAATTTTGTATTAGTGTATTTTTAATATCAAAGCTCAATCTTTAGCATATATAAATAATTCCCTTCTAATTGTAGCCAACTTGACTACACACAAAATTCCTATCATAAATTCACTCTTTATGAACTTTTTTTCAACCTGCTCAGACATTTTGATATCATGCTTGTATTTATCCTTCGTTGTATAATTCCTCTTTCTTAAATAACCAGGCATTTTACTTGCGGATAAAAGTTTGTCAGACAAAATATTCTTTCCCTGAATACATCTGTCTACACTTAACTTTCTTCACATCTCTCTTCCTCCTGATTACTTATTTCTGTCATGTTTTCTATTTTTTTGTAAATTTATATTATGAAACAACCTTTAAATAGCCTCTGAATTAGACAATATTATTTTTTCTTTTTCAATAAAGAATATTTTTGCTTTACTTATCAATGTTTTTCATTAAAAACACATCTTACTTTTTTGGCACATTTTATATAGAGAACTATATTCATTAATTAGAATTTTTACATTTTAGTGAACTTAAATATGAGTAAAACCTTAGGAAGCAAGAAATCTTAAATTGTCAGTCACATATTAGTATTTTATAAATGAGAACCATTTTATGATTTTCAAAAGCATGTTTCCCCATAATATATTTTTATGTGTATTGATAGACCCAAATGTATTTAGTCTTTTTATAAAGTCTAAGCAAATTTATGTTTACCAAGTTGTATCAGTGTTTCTTTTTAAATTTCATTTGGAAGTGATCTAGACATTTGATGAGTTTCTTTTATTTAATCTATTATTTAATTCAATATAACATAACTTTAAGATTTAAAATTACATGAAAAGTTTACTTATAGACATCTATTCCATTTAAATTTACCTAAATTATTTGTTTTTAGCATTTTATTTAAATTGTTTATGAAAAATAAATTATTACCCAAAGCTAGCCTTTATTTCAAGTTATTTTCCTGTAAAAGAACCTTAAAGTTAAAGACATGGGTATATTGCCAATAACCCTAATTTAGTATCATTGGTTTTCATTAAACCAACGATACTAAATTAGGCTAATTCATCAAAAATTGCAGAAACAGGTATCATTCTCGTTTAGGCTTGGTTTATAGTTTTATAACTTTTATATCAAACACTGACACTTTAAGATATCTAGCTCAGGCCGGGCGCGGTGGCTCACACCTGTAATCCCAGCACTATGGGAGGCTGAGGTGGGCAGATCATGAGGTCAAGAGATCAAGACCATCCTGGCCATGGTGAAACCCTGTCTCTACTAAAAATACAAAAATTAGCTGGGTGTGGTGGCAGGCGCCTGTGGTCCCAGCTACTCGGGAGGCTGAGACGGAAGAATCGCTTGAACCCAGGAGGTGGAGGTTGCGGTGAGCCGAGATTGTGCCACTGCACTCCATCCAGCCTGGTGACACAGCAAGACTCCATTTCAAAAAAAAAAAAAAAAAGATGTCTAGATGAAACAAATATAAAGTAAATTACTAAACCTAAGCAAAAATGTTTGCTGATAATTGTGAAAACATTTTTATTTTTATTTTACCAATTTTTTAAAACAGGTTATTTATTAAGGATTTACTTATGTCACATGAACTAAAAGGAACATGGGTTAATTGGGTTAATTACTATATATTTTAAAGAGCACTCATTTATCTAAGTGCTCATTCTTCTAATTATCTAAAAACTTTTAAGGGGTTTCTGGCTAACTACACCAACTTTTTCCATTTAGACATAACACACAGCGTAATACATATACATATGTGCAAAAATTCCTAAAGACATATCTGCACACAGGCACAAAGACCTTTCAGCTTGCAGTTTAAAACTTTAGTCATGAGACAGTAAAATATACCAACTCACAACTTAAGGCCAGGCACAGTGGCTCCCATCTGTAATCCCAGCACTTTGGGAGGCTGAGGCAGGAGAATCTCTTAAGCCCACGAGTTTGAGACCAGTCTGGGCAACAAGGAGACCCCATCTCTACAAAAAATTTTTAAAAAATTGCCAGGGGCAGTGGTGCATCCCTGTGGTCCCAGCTAATCAGGAAACTGAGGTGGAAGGTTTGCTTCAGCCCAGGAGGTCAAGGCTGCAATGAGGTATGATTGTACCACTGCAGTCCAGCCTGGGTGGCACAGTGAGACCCTGTCCCCAAAACACAAAAGCAAAAACAAACTGACAAGTTATGAAGGACAGTCAGATCCATATTACATTTCTGACAAAATTGGGACTTATTTACATGGCTAAACTTTATTTGCCTTAATAAGTAATCTACTGAAAGCTGTGGCCCCAAATTTTGATGAAAACAGTTTCTGTAGCTGTTTGATTTAAAACAAACAAACAAACAAAAACCTTTTTTTGCCTTTTAGTTTCATATGAGTGTGGGGTTAATTTCTCAATGTTTACATTTTATCTAGGACAGGCTGATTTCTTTTTAATCTCTAAATAGCCTTGAATCCATCTCTTTTTTGTTGGTGGTGTTTGCTTGACTAGTCAAATGTGGATGGGGAGGTATTTCAGCCTTTTTCCTGGCATTTTCTTTTTGAAAACTTTTATGCCAGGCAGAGATACACTAGGCTATTTCTCAGAGCTCAAGATTTTGACTTGTTTGATCTGAGAGCCTAACTTTTACACATTTTTCCAGTTTTTTTCTTTTAGATCATTAATCTTTCAATTAATAATTCCATCATCCCAAGTAATTGTTAGTCAAGCAAATCTAAATTTACATTTCCAAAAGATGTCTAGGCTGTTGGTAACCATGGTGCTGTGGTAATTTGTAATCATTAATTTGAAACTTTTAAGACTTCTTTTTTTTTTAAATATTGACTGGAATGTATCTCAACATTAGTAGAAAAGTCAGCAGATTCAAAGTAAGCAGAAGAAAAGGCAGAGAAAACTTAGATGGCTTTACATGTTAACTGTATAGTTGCAGGGATTTTTACACTTCAAATACTGACTATTTAAGCTATGAATTTTCCTTGGTTAAATTTGTCCATCAGTTAAAAAATGTGCAAACCCTAGAAGAAAACTTAGGCAAAACCATTCTGGACATAGGCATAGGCAAGGACTTCATGACCAAAACACCAAAAGCATTGGCAACAAAAGCCAAAATAGACAAATGGGACCTAATCAGACTCCACAGCTTCTGTACAGCAAAAGAAACAGTCATTAAAGTGAATTGGCAACCAACAGAATGGGAAAAACTTTTTGCAATCTACCCATCTGACAAAGGGCTAATATCCAGAATCTTCAAAGAACTAAAACAGATTTATGAGAAAAAAAAACATAAGCCCATTCAAAAGTGGGTGAAGGATATGAACAGACACTTTACAAAAGAAGACGTCTATGAGGCCAACAAACATATGAAAAAATGCTCATCATCACTGGTCATTAGAGAAATG
>CAUYQU010044849.1:0-75722 GCA_963574635.1 Cheracebus regulus
ATTTCATTAAATCTTCTTTCAAGGTTCTTAGTTTCTTTGCATTGGGTTAGAACATGTTCTTTTAGCTCACAGAAGTTTCTTATTATCCACCTTCTGAAGCCTCATTCTGACAGATCATCACACTCATTATCCATCAGGTCTTGTTGCCTTGCTAATGAGGAGGTGCGATCCTCTGTAGGAGGAGAGGCATTCTGATTTTGGGTGTTCTCAGCCTTTTTGCACTGGTTTCTTCCCATTTTTGTGGATTTAGCCACCTGTCGTCTTTGTAATTGCCGACTTTCAGATTGGGTCTCTGAGTGGACGTCTGGCTTGTTGGTGATGAAGTTTTTTCTGTTTCTTAGTTTTCCTTCAGTGGACGCCCCTTCCCCACAGAGCTAGGTCTTTCCAGGTTCAGCTGTGCTTGCTGTGAAACTCTCAGTCCTCAGTGCTTCCAACTGCTGTTCTCCTTGTGGGAATGGGACCAGCCGAGCCCGACTAAAAGGGCACCCACTCCCGTATACTCTGCACCGAGAAGCGCCGCCAGGGCGCCGGCAAAACAGCCGCGCCTGCCAAGAGAGTCACACTGGCGACCCGTGTGGCTCCTCCCCCGGGAATCTCCCAGTTTGTGGGCAACAAAAATTCAGCTGAAATTGCGGCGTGCACTTGCTCTCTGCACTTTCACTGGGAGCTACAATCCTGAGCCGCTGCTAATCGGGCATCTTGGATCTCTCTCCCAGGAGTTCCTTTTTTAAAGACCCTGTCTTTAAAAAAGTAGTAATAGTTTTAAAAAAATAAAACTCTTAGAAGAAAACATAACGGAAAATCTTCATGACCTTAGATGTGGCAATAATAGCTTGAATATGACATCAAAAGCACAGGCAACATGATGAATAGGGTTCTGGAGATGGATGGTGCTGATGGCTATACAACATTATGAATGTACTTAATACTATTGAACTGGGCACTTAAAATGGTTACAGTGATAGTAAGTTTTATGTTTATGTGTATTTTAACATAACAAAAAAAACTGGGAAAAAAGCATAGGTGACAAAAGAAAAAATACATGGACTCCATCAAAATTAAAAACATTCACACATCAAAGGACATCATCAAGACAGTGAAAAATAACCCACAGAATGGGATAAAATATTTGCAAATCATATATTTATTAATATCCAGAAAATATTGCTTAAAGCTCCTACAACAACAAAAAATCTCAACAACAAAAAAGAAAACAACCCAATTCAAAAATGAGCAAGTCTTTTTTTGTTTGTTTGTTTGTTTGTTTTGGAGACACAGTTTTACTGTCACTCAGGCTGGAGTACAGTGGCACAATTATAGCTCACTGCAGCCTCAAACTCCGTTGCTCAAAGAATCCTCCCACCTTAACCTCCCAAGTAGCTGGGACTATAGGTACACACCACCATGCCTAGCTAATGTTTTTTCCTTTTTGTAGAGATAGGGAGTCTTACTATGCTGCCCAAGCTGGTCTTGAATCCCTGGGCTCAAGTGATCCTCTTGCCTCAACCTCTTAAAGTTCTGGGATTACAAGCGACAGCCACCACACCTGGCCACAAAGGTCTTAAATGGACATCTCTCCAATTAACATATACAGCTCACACCTGTAATCCCAGCACTTTGGGAGGCCGTGGCAGGCGAATCTGACCAACATGGTGAAACCCTGTCTCTACCAAAAATACAAAAAATTAGCTGGGCGTGGTGGCAGGGGACTGTAATCTCCGCTACTTGGGAGGCTGAAGCAGGAGAATCACTTGAACCTGGGAGGCAGAGGTTACAGTGAACCAAGATTGTGCCAATGCACTCCAGCCTGGGCAGCAATGTGAGACTCTGTCTCAAAAAAAAAGAAAAAAGAAAAAAAAGAAATAACATATACAAATGTCCAATAACTACATAAAAAGATGCTCAATATCATTAGTCATATCAAAACTACAATGAGCTCTTTCTCTCTTTCTCCTCCATCATGGTGTATGAGGTTGATTCCAAACCTTGCTGTGTCTTTTCACAAGATTTTCAGGATCAAGCAATTCCTGGCCAATAAACAAAAGCAAAATTTGCCCATTCCCCAGTGGATTCAGAGGAAAACTGGTAATAAAATCATTTACAACTCCAAGAAGAGACACTGGAGAAGAACCAAGCTAGATCTATGAAGAATTTCATATCAGATGTCACATGTATTTATGCTACATCAAGGTCACTAGCTTCTTACCATATCAAGCTGAAAATGTCACCACTATCTGGACAGTGGGACACGTTTTATTGGGAAAATGATGTTTCTCTTTGTTTATATGCTTTGCACAAGGAAATTGATTCAGTAATAAATATCTGAGACTGTGTGTTTGAACAAAATACATACAATGAGATACTACTTCACACTCATAATGGCTATTATTAAAAAAAAGGAAAATACAAGTGTTGATAAGGATGTGGAGAAATTGGAAGCTTTGTGCATTGCTAGTGGGAATATGAAATGGTGCAGCCACTGCAGAAAACAGTTTAGTGGTTCCTTAAAAAAAAATTATAGAATTACTATATGATCTAGTTTGGCTAGATCAAACACAAGTGATCCTTTCATCTCAGCCTCCCTAGTAGCTGGGATTACAGGCACGTGCCACCACACCCAGCTAATTTTTGTTTCTGTAGACAGAATTTTGCCAGGTTGCCCAGGCTGGTTTTGAACTCCTGAGCTCAAGTGATCTGTCCACCTCGACCTCCCAAAATGCTGAGATTACAAGTATGAGCCACCATGTGCAACCTCGCAGATTTATTCTTTTTCTGAATGTCAGAAGTTCGAAATCAATTTCACCGGGCTGAAGTCAGGGTAAGGTAAGGAAATGGATTTTCCCCGGAGAGCCTCCAGAGCTGCTACTTTCTGGAGGCTCTCCGGGGAAAATCCATTTCCTTATCTTTTTCATCTTCTGATGGCTACCTTCATTCCCTGCCTTGTAGCCCCTTCCTCTGTCTTGAAAGTACAATAATCTAATTTTTGTTTCCATCATTACACCCCTTCTCTTTCTGACTCCTCCTGCATCCCTCTTACAAGGACTGTCATGATTACATCTGGCCCACACAGGTAATCAAGGATAATCTCCCCATCTCAAGATCCTTAACTTAATCACATCTACAGAGTGCCTTCTGCCAAAGTAATATCGACAGGTTCTGGGGATTAGGACTTGGACATCTTGGGGAGCCATTATTCCAGCTACTCTTATTCTTGCTATGGTTGAGTTACATGAGCCAGTAAATTTTATTTTTCCTTTTTTTTTTTTTTTGCTTAAGCTAGTTCAAGTTAGGTTTCTATAATTTGTGACTGAGACTATTGAGTTTAAAATAGATCTTCTCTTCGTTGGGCACTGCCAAGCCAAGAGAAGCGCTCACGACTGTAATCCCAGCACTTTGGGGGAGAGAGGCAGGAGGATCACTTAAGCCCAGGAGTTTGAGATTAGTCTGGGCAACATAGTGAGATCCTTCTCAAAAAAGAAAAGAATAAAGAAGTTTGTGTAATTGAAGCAGGAGCAGCAGGGAACAAACCTCTTGAACACCAAACTGAGGAAGGGAGTGGCCTTTTATTCAGCGGGAGCTGTGTGGGGCTACAGCCTCATTCACCAAGCTCCCTAAGCTGCAGCTTCTCTCCCCTTTTATAGGCTTACAATGCTAACGGGGAAACTGAGGTGGAACTATGTCATTGTCCATTAGCTGGACATTCACCTTACAGTCTTTGGGCTTCATTGATTTGCTAATTCACATGCATGGTGAGCAGGGACCAGCAGGGGAGGGGGCTTACAGAGATAAGACAAAAGCAACAAGCTGTTTGTTGGCAGAGGTGTTTCCAGGAGAGAGTCTGGTCTGTGGAGACGTGGGGGCATAAACCAGTGCTGGGCTCCAGCCAGCAGGGATGACATTTATTTGCAGCTCTTTCAAAGTTAACAGATAGCAGAGATGCTGGGAACTAAAAAGGGAGTCATTTCCCAGCTCTTTGGTATTTTACTTCATTTTTTTTTCCTTCTTCACCCTCCTTCCCATCTGGAAGTGGGGGAGGAAGGAGGTGAAATTGAAGGAGGCAAGGGGGGGTCTCCTCCCTCATAATAAAAAAAAAACATTCTTTGGACCTAAGCGTTCACATCACATGTTCTCTAAATTTATCAATATCCTACCTTTTTTTTTTTTTGCATAGGGCAACCCAAAAGCCCAAGAGACAAAAGCAGCCAACAGACAACTGTCACTTCACTCATGTCCTCCAACCTCCTGAAGCTAATCATGCTTATTTTCCAAAACATCAGGAAATGACTGAGGGTTCAAGCTGGTGGTCACAGTGATTTCAGGCCAATCACTGCAGGTCTGGGATTCCCAGTGCCCCATTTAGGGAGATTTTCTGTATCCTGGTGACTGGCATCCAAATCTGTTTTTCCTATCCTGATTCCTAGCATCATATCTCAATTGCCTACTTGACTTTTCTACCCGTATGTCCCAAACAGAGTTAAAACTCAGAACATTCACAACCAAATTTATTATCTTCCCCTTGAAATCTATATATTTAACACAGTATTTATTTCTCTAATGGCATTACTATCCACTCTTTCCCTCAAGCCTCCTAGACTACCACCACAGAGCCCCTCTCCCCTACAGATTCAATGGGTCATGGAGTTTTACTGACTTCAAAATTGACTTCAGGGCCAGGTGCAGTGACTCACACCTATAATCCCAGCACTTTGGGAGGCTGGGTGGATCACTTGAGGCCAGGAGTTTGTGATCAGCCTGGCCAACATGGAGAAACGTCATCTCTATCAAAAATATGAAAATTAGCCAGGCATGGTGGCAGGCACCCGTAATCCCAGCTACTCGGGAGGCTGAGGCAGGAGAATCACTTGAACTCCAGAGTCGGAGGTTGCAGTGAGCCAAGATCACGCCACTGCACTCCAGCCTGGGCAACAGAGCTAGACCCTGTATATGTTTAAAAAAAAAAAAGAAAGAAAAGAAAAAGAAACCATACTGAATCAATTTTAAAAAATCAATTATTCCATAATGATATTCAAAAAAGTAAAAACTCATTTGTGCCCAAAGTAGATGTTTAAATAAGCTCTTACCTTAAAATTGGTAAGGCAGGGCAAGGCACAGTGGCTCATGCCTGTAATCCCAGCACTGGGAGGCCAAGGTGGGCAGATCACCTGAGGTCAGAAGCTCCAGCCCAGCCTTACCAACATGGAGAAACCCATCTCTACTGAAAATACAAAATTAGTTGGGCATGGTGGCGCATGCCTATAATCATAGCTACTCAGGAGGCTGAGGGAGGAGAATCGCTTGAACCCAGGAGGTGGAGGTTGCAGTAAGCTGAGATTGCATCATTACACTCCAGCCTGGGCAACAAGAGTGACACTCCGTCTCAAGAAAAAAAAGTTTGTAAGGCAGGAGGATTAATTGTGGCCAGGAGTTCCAGACCAGTCTGGCCAACATAGTGAGACCCTCATCTCTATAAAAAATTAATAATAAAGTTAGCCAGGCTTGGTAGTATGTGCCTATAGTCCTAGCTACTCGGGAGGCTCAGGCAGGAGGATTGCTTGAGCCCTGGAGTTTAAGGGTGCAGTAAACAATGATCTTACTACTGTACTCCAGCCTGGGTGACAGAGGAAGACCTTGTATAGGAAATAAGAATAAATAAAAGGTTCCTCTTCAAAGCTTTCCTCTTAGTTCATTATGAATAAATAATAATTTCTTCAAAGGTTAACTTATTTTAAAGCTTTTGCTAATAACCTTAAAATAGCTGTTAGTCATAATGAAGAAATAAATGTATCCAGTATTCTTAGTTCCTACACTTTAACCTAGATACTTGCCCTGACATGCCTGGACAAGCCCAGGCAAATCTTATATTATACCTTATTCCTCTTCCTTATTTGGAAGTATTTTTGCCTCTCTAAGCATTCCTCAAGTTACTTCCTCTTTTCCTTTGTTCTCCTCTGCCTTTACCTCTTCAGGAAAGTTTTAAGTTGTTAGCCAACTGGGTGCAGCCTAGACTGTGAAGTCCAGTTCCAGCAGATGGAACCAGGATACAGCAGTAGGGCGGATGCATTAGACATAAATGGCCCTGCCTCCTTTGTTCAGTGTCCTCTCATGGCAAGATGGCTAACAGGAGCACCCTTTCTGCAGAAAGTAAAATTGCCTTGCTGAGAAAAATTAAATTTATATTCCAGTGCTACTTGTTTTGCAGCACCATAAATTTACATATAACACCTTCTATCAGGAAAAAAAAAAGGCTGAGCACAGTGGCTCATGCCTGTAATCCCAGCATTTTGGGAGGGTGGGTGGATCAGCTGAGGTCAAAAGTTTGAGACCAACCTGGCCAACATGGCTCTACTAAAAATACAAAAATTAGCCAGGCTTGGTGGTGCACGCCTGTAATCCCAGCTACTTGGGAGGCTGAGGCAGGAGAATCGCTTGAACCTAGAAGGCAGAGGTTGCAGTACGCTGTGATCACACCACAGCACTCCAACCTGGGTGACACAGCGAGACTGCACTCTAGCCTGGGCAACAGAGTGAGACTTCATCTCAAAAAATAAAAATAAAAAAAGCACAAAGATACTTTCTAATCAAAAGGGAGGAAACGTATTTACATAATGGAAGGTTTAAACTACCGTTATCCTAATCCAGTGGTCAATTTTGCTTCACTTGGGGAATTATATATGATGTTATTATGCTCTTCAGAAGCTATGCAACGTGAATCACACAACATCTCCAAAGATGTATTCTTGCCAAAATGTTTAACTTAAATACACCAAGTGTTTAGATATAACTTCCAGTTAAAGGAAACACAGCCAAGAGAGATTCAAGCTAAAAACCACATGGAAAAAAAACAACCAATGCTTCTCAAACTACAGCACTTACACTATGATTTATTATAGCTAAAGGATGCAAAGCAAAATCAGCACATGGGATGAAGTCCAAAGGGAATTGGGCACAAGTTTCATGAGTACCTTCCCAGTGGAGTCACTTAATTCCTCCAGCTTCTAATTGTGACACTTGTGAAGTGGTATCTACCAGGGAAGCTTGCCTGAGCCTAGGAATCCAGAACTTTATCAGGGGTCAGTTACCCCGACCCCTGCCTAGTGCATACCAAAATTTCACACTCCCAGGGAAGAAGATGTTCAGCACAAACTATGTTGTTTGTATCAACAGTTTACACTCAGTGAGTCATTTTTATAAGGAATTTGGAAACACTTCTGAAATCCAAGTTTCCAGCCAAAAGCCAAACGAGAGTAGAACTTTCAAAAGTCTAATACAGCCTCAGATCTGCTATGTTAATTTTTTTTTTTTTTTCTGATACAGAGTCTAGCTCTGTCATCAGGCTAGAGTGCATTGGCACAATCTTGGCTCACTGCAACCTCCACCTCCCAGGTTCAAGTAAGTCTCCTGCCTCAGCTTCCCAAATAGCTGGGATTACAGGTGTGCACCACCACACCCAGCTAATTTTTGTATTTTTAGTAGAGAAGAGGTTTCATCATGTTGGTCAGGATAGTCTCAATCTCTTGACCTTGTGATCTGCGCACCTTGGCCTCCCAAAGTACAGGGATTACAGGCATGAGTCACGGTGCCCAACCTATGTTAAATTTTTTTTGCACAATTAATGCTGTAGCTGAAACTTGGGGTGAAAGTTGAACGAGTTTGTCAAATGGACAAGAGGAGATGGTAGAAGGACATTAAAGGCAATGTTGGGAGGCTGAGGCAGGAGAATGGCTTGAACCTGGGTCGGGGGCAGGCGGGGGGTGGGTGGAGGTTTCAGCGAGCCGAAATGGCACCACTTCACTCCAGCCTGGGCGAAAGAGCAAAACGCTATCTCAATAAATAAATAAGTAAATAAAGGCAATGGGAATAGAATGAATAAAGGCGAAGTGGTGTGAAAGGATGCCCCAGTCAGAGAAGCAACCACAGTGCTAAAGTTCATTCACTGGGGCTTGGTACTTGAGAGAGTATTGGAAGTGGGTGGAAAAAGAAGTAGTCAGGATATACTGGGCCTCTTATACCACGTGACATTTGAACTTTGTCCTATAAGCAACAGGAAGCCACTGAAGTATTGCAGGTAAGAAAGGAGTATAGGCTGGGTGCGGTGGCTCATGCCTATAATCCCAGCACTTTGGGAGGCCAAGGAGGAGAGATCACCTGAGGTCAGGAGTTTGAGACCAGCCTGACAAACATGGTGAAACCTCATCTCTATTAAAAATACAAAAATTAGCCAGGTGTAATGGCGCATGCCTGTAATTCCAGCTACTTGGGAGGCTGAGGCAGGAGAATCGCTTGAACCTGGGAGGCAGAGGTTGCAGGGAGGCAGAGGTTGCAGGGAGGCAGAGGTTGCAGTGAGTTAAGATTGCAGCATTGCACTCCAGCCCAGGTGACAAGAGTGAAATTATGTCTCAAAAAAAAAAAAGAAAAATAAAAAGAAAGGAGTACAGTTGAGTGCCTGGCACATTGAAGGCCTTAAACAAAACCTGTTGATTTGATGTGACTCAAACTATTTACCAGTTCAAGGTCTATGCAGGTTGCCTGGCAACACTCTATAGGTGTCAGAGTGTCGTTGGATCATCTTAGGCCAGTCTACATCTTCTTGGATGCATTAAACTGAACTGAATTCCCCTGATCTGTAATCAAATGCACAAACTATTGATTGAAACTGGTTCTAGAAATTATGGAGAAAAATGGGACTTATATATTTAAAGAGACAGATTCTTGCTCTGTCACCCAGGTTGGACTGCAGTCGCACAATCATGGCTCACTGCAGCCTCAACCTCCCAGGCTCAAGTGATCCTCCCTGCTCAACCTCCCGAGTAGCTGGGACTACAGTCAGGCACCACTATGCCCAGCTATTTTTTTTATTTTTTGTAGAGATGGGGTTTTCGTCATGTTACCCAGGCTGATCTCAAACTCCTGGACTCAAGTGATCCTCCTATCTCAGCCTCTCAAAGTTCTGGGATTATAGGTGTGAGCCACTGTGTGCAGCCAAAGAGTGGGATTTAGCTGATAGTATTCACCAAGATAGGAACTAGAACTTAATATCAGTATGTTAAATTATCAGAAAAATATAGCTTTTGGAATAAACTACATACTAAGCTACCATTTACTATGTGCTAAGCAATGTGCTAAATAGTTTCTGAAGATTATATTAGTTAATCTTCACAATAACCATTTGAGGTGGGTATCATCTTCTCATTTTAGAGTTGGAGAAGTAGCCTCACAAATGTTAAGGAATTTACCTAAGATCACATAAGTCATGTGTGCAGAATGGAGCAATAGATGTCAAGCTAAGTACCACACAGCCTTAACTGCTCAATTCTGAGAGACTTGTAGTTAATCCTCAGTCAGCGTTCAAGATATGATGGCTATCTGTTGCACCTGGACTCTCTTCCTGACATGGCTCTGGACATACATCCCTCGAGCTCCAAGGGTGGCCCAGTGGAGCACAGAGTGGCTGGAATCCCCAAACTGTCACTGCAGTGATAAGGAGGAGCAAGCTTATCTGTTTAGTCTAACATGCTATACATATATGCTCATTTTCTATGTGGACTATAATGGAGAAAAGGCTGGAAAGCATTACTTGACTAACCCAATACTTCTCCTTCCCCTCCTTCTCAAAATCCTCTGTAAATCCCAGTCTATGATCAACTAACTCCCCTATGCCCTTGATCTGTCCTTAGAAAATCTCTAAATTAAAATCTGGCATCCCCTGAAGACACTGCTTCCCTGCAGCCCTAAAGATACTATAAAATTGGGCCAGGCGCAGAGGCTGATGCTTGTAATCCCAGCACTTTGGGAGGCTAAGACAGGCAGATCACTTGAGGTCAGGAGTTTGAGACCAGCTTGGCCAACATAGTGAAATGCTGTCTCTACCCAAAATACAAAAATTAGCCGGACATGGTGGTGCACATGTGTAATCCCACCTATTCAGGTGGCTGAGACAGAATCACTTGAACCTAGGAGGCAGAAGTTGCAGTAAGTCAAGATTGCACTACCACACTCCAGCCTGGGCTACAAAGCAAGACTCCCATCTCAAAAAAAAAAAAAAAAAAAAAAAAAAAGAAGCCAGATGTGGTGGCTCATATCTGTAATCTCAGTACTTTGGGAGGCCAAGGTGAGTGGATCACTTGAGGTCAGGAGTTCAAGACCAGCCTGACCAACATGGTGAAACCCATCTCTACTAAAAATACGAAAATTAGCCAGATGTGGTGACTGGTGCCTGTGATCCCAGCTACTCAGGAGGCTAAGGCAGGGGAATTACTTGAACACAGGAGGTGGAGGTTGCAGTGAGCCAAGATTGAGCCACTGCACTCCAGCCCGTGTGACAGAGTGAGACTCTGTCTCAAAAAAACTAAACTAAACAAAATAAAGATACTATAAAATTATCCAGGCTGGGCATGGTGGCTCACACCTGTAATCCAACACTTTGGGAGGTTGAGGTGGGCAGACCACGAGGTCAAAAGATCGAGACCCTCCTGGCCAACATGGTGAAACCCCATCTCTAAAAATACAAAAAAATTAGCTGGGCATGGTGGCGTGCCCCAGTAGTCCCAGCTACTTGGGAGGTTGAGGCAGGAGAATCGCTTGAACTCAGGAGGCAGAGGTTGCAGTGAGCCAAGATTGTGCCACTGCACTCCAGCCTGAAGACACAGCAAGACTTCATCTCAAAAATATTTATCTATCTATCTATCTATCTATCTATCTATCTATCTATCTATCTATATATATATGTCCAGCAGTCGGGGCGAGGTAGCTCACGCCTGTAATCCCGGTGAGAGGGGAGACCCCCTCACCTCCTTCTATTTCACCTCCTCCCTCCCCTGATTCCAGATGGGAAGGAGGGTGAAGAATGAAAAAAAATAAAATAAGATACCAAAAAGCTGGGAAAATGACTCCCTTTTTAGTTCCCAGCGTCTCTGCTATCTGTTAACTTTGAAAGAGCTGCAAATGAATGTTATCCCCACCAGCTGGAGCCCGGCACTGGTTCACGCCCCCACGTCTCCACCTCCACGGACCAGGCTCCCTCCGGGAAACACCTCTGTCAACAAATAGCTTGTTGCTTTTGTCTTATCTCTGTAAGGCCCCTCCCCTGCTGGTCCGCACTCACGCTGCATATGAATTAGCAAATCAATGAAGCCCAAAGATTGTAAAGGACGTCCAGCAAATGCACAATGACATAGTTCCACCTCAGTTTCCCCTTTAGCGTTGTAAGCCTATAGAAGGGGAGCAAAGCTGCAGCTTGGGGAGCTCGGTGAATGAGGCTGTAACTCCCAGCAGCTCCTGGCCAAATAAAAAGCCACTTCCTTCCTCAGTTCAGTGTTCCAGAGGTTTGTTCCCCACCGCTCCTGCTTCACCAGCACTTTGGGAGGCCGAGGCAGGTGGATCACCTGAGGTCAGGAGTTCAAGACTACCCTGGCCAACATGGTGAAACCCCATCTCTACTAAAAATATAAAAAATAGCCAGGCATGGTCGTGGGTGCCTGTAATCCCACCTACTCAGGAGGCTGAGGCAGGAGAATCACTGAACCCAGGAAGCAGTGCAGTGAGATTGCACCACTTCACTCCAGCCTGGACAACAAGAGTGAAACTCTGTCTCAAAAAATTAATTAATTAATTAAAATAAATAAATAAAATAAAATTATCTAGCCTGAGAAGTAGACTAGGACTGCAGCAAAGATGTGCCCCTGGGCCCCTGCTGGCTTGCTGTTCCACAGTTCTCCTCAAGAGCACCCCTGCTTTTCTGGACCAATCTCAGGTTCTAATTCAAACAATACTTCTTTACATCCTGTAAGTAAAAACTAATCTGTGGCCACCTCTAACAGTTTGAGATGTGCTCTTAGAGATGAGAAGTAAAAAGACTATTAGGAGGTAACCCAGATACCATTCTGATCCTCACATGGTGGATTCATTATCCTGCCCCATCCACTCTAGCCCACTTGGCTATCACCTCTCTAATTTTTTTTTTTTTTTTTTTTTTTTGAGACAGAGTCTTGCTCTTGTTGCCCAGGCTGGAGTACAGTGGTGCAATCTTGGTTCACTGCAACCTCCGTCTCCCAGCTTCAAACAATTCTCCTGCCTTAGTCTCCTGAGTGGCTGGGATTATAGGCGCCCCCATCACCATGCCTGGCTAATTTTTGTATTTTTTTTTTAGTACAGACGGGGTTTTGCCATGTTGGACAGACTGGTCTTGAACTCCAGTCCTCAGGTGATCCGCCCACCTCGGCCTCTCAGAGTGCGGGGATTACAGGCGTGAGCTACTGTGCCTGCCTTTTTTTTAATTTTTTTTTTGAGACAGGGTCTTGCTGGGTCACCCAGGCAGTGGTCCAGTGGTATAACAGCTCAGTGCAGTCTCAAGTGATCCTCTCACCTCAGCCTCCTGTGTAGTTGGGACCAAAGTCACACACCACCATGCCCAGCTAATTTTTTTAAATTTTATAGAGATAGGGTCTTGCCATGTTGCCCAGGCTGGTCTTGAACTCCTGGGGTCAAGCAATCCCCTGCCTCAGCCTCCCAAAGTGCTGGGGTTACGGGCATGAGTCACTGTGCCCAGCCTGGTCATTATCTCCGTAATAGCAGTTAAAACATACCCTCTGATATTACATACTCAGTAGATACTTTTATGTCTATCACTAGATTAGATATACTAGAGTCAGAACAACTAGAATTTGAGGTCAGGTGCTGTGGCTCACGCCAGTAATCCAAAGTGGGCAGATAACACGAGGTGAGGAGTTCGAGATCAGCCTGGCCAACATGGTGAAACCCTGTCTCTAATAAAAGCTGGGCTTAGTGATGCATGCCTGTAGTCCAGCTACTTGGGAGGCTGAGGCAGGAGAATCACTTGAACCTGGGAGGCAGAGGTTGCAGTGAGCTGAGATCGCACCATTGCACTCCAGCCTGGGTGATAGAGTGAGACTCTACTATCTCAAAAAAGAAAGAAAAACTAGAGTTTAATCTCCCTGAGAGCAAGAACTACATCTTAAGCACTGTAGTTTAGTTTTAGTTTGCGCACGTGTGCATACACACACACACACACACACAGAGTCAGTATTTAAGCAACTGAAATGTATGCTGAACTGTAGCCAGTTCCTGTCCCTTAGCAAAGCCATTTCCCTGGGATCGTTCATCACCCATGGCAACAATACACAGTAAGATGTGTTAGAAAATGGTTCTCATTTTCCACAAGGAGGAAATAAAAAGCCAGCTCAACAAATACAAGGCATCACCTGCACTGCCAGGTCCCAGCAAGGAGTGCAGGCCTGGGGCATTCTTGGAAGCATTCACACAAAGACAAAATTCTAACTGGCAACAATGAAGGCTGTTTAGACCCTCAGCAGGGTAGCTCAGGAGTCTGTCTCCGTGGAACAAGGGATGAACCCTGACAGCACTCATTGGAGAATAAATGGACATTATTTTGAGCATCTAATTGGATTGAGAGTGGCGGGAGGAGGAAGGGTTGTTTTCCAATAATATGCAAAGCAACTTACATACTCCACTCCCAGGATTTCTTCTGTAGTGTTCAAAAATATCCTCGTGGGTTCTGTGACTTCAACAAAAATGCCCCCTATCCCTTGGGGTTTATCCATGAATAACTTACACTATGCAAGTATGAGTAACTAGAACTCTTCAAGACAAGTAAGTAGTTTACAACCAACCTGGCCAACATAGTGAGATCCCGTTTCTAAAAATAAATAAATACATACATAAATAAAAAGATAGTAAGTAATGTGCAGTTACTGGCTTTTAGGCTGGTCATCTGGTGTCAACAAAAGGACATAGATTTGCAATCTAAGGACCGGTTTTCAAGCATGGGCTCTGTACCTAACTAGCTGTGTGATCTTGACAAAACCTTCACCTATTCTAGTCTGTTTCTTTATCATCACTTATGAAGAAATCCCCCACAGAACCACCCTGAAATTAAATGCTATAAAGTATGTCAAAGGTGCTTTGCAAACTGTAAAGCACTGCCCTGGGCTGGTGTACTGGCTCACGTCAGGAATCTGAGCACGTTGGGAGGCTGAGGCAGGAGGACTGCTTGAGCTCAGGAGTTTGAGACAGCCCAGGGCAATATAGGGAAACCCTGCCTCTACAAAACAAAACAAAACAAAATTATTAACTGAGCATGGTGGTGTGCACCTGTAGTCCTAGCTACTTAAGAGGCTGAGGCAAGAGGATCGCTCGAGAGCGAGAATTTGAAGTTACAGTGAGCTATGATCATATCACTGCACTAGTGAGACCCTATCTTGAAAAAAAAAAAATACTGAAGGCTGGGCGCCATGGTTCATGCCTTTAATCCTAGCACTTTGGGAGGCCCAGGTGGGTGGATCACCTGAGCCAGGAGTTCAAGACCAGCCTGGCCAACAAGGTGAAACCCCATCTCTACTAAAAATACAAAAAATAGCCAGGTGTGGTGGTGGGTGCCTATAATCCCAGCTAGTCGGGAAGCTGAGGCAGGAGAATTGCTTGAAACCGGGAGGTGGAGGTTGCAATGAGCCGAGATTGAGCCACTGCACTCGAGCCTGTGTGACAGAGACTCTATCTCAAAAAAAAAAAAAAAAAAAAGATAAAAAAAATTGTAGGCCAGGCACGGTGGTTCAGGCCTGTAATCCCAATGCTTTGGGAGGCCGAGGCAGGTGGATCCACAAGGTCAGGAGTTCGAGACCAGCTTGACCAACATGGTGAAACCCCATCTCTACTAAAAATACAAAAATTACCCAGATGTGGTGGTGCTCACCTGTAATCCCCACTACTCAGGAGGCTGAAGCAGGAGAATCACTTGAACCCAGAAGGTGGAGGTTGCAGTGAGCCGAGATTGGGCCACTGCACTCCAGCCTGGGCAACAGAGCAAAACTGTCTCAAAAAAAAAAATTGTGAAGCACTACCCAAATATCAGTCACCTACTGTATTGGTAGCTCTGGGGCCTGAGACCTGACAGACAGCTGGTGCTCAATATTTGTAGTTTAAATAAGGAAATACTTGTAGTATAAATGACTAAATTACACTGATGAGCTGTCGTGATCTCAAGCAAGAATAATTATTGTCTGTCTCTCTTTGGCCTCTTCTGATACTACTTTCACCCCTTGTTCACTGGGCTCCAGCCATGCTGTACTTTTTTCTGTTCCTCTAACATATCAAGCTCTCTTCTGTCTCAGGGCCTTTGCACCTGCTGTTCTCTCTTCCTGGAACACTCTTGCCCAGCTCTTTGCATGGCTACCCCTTCAAATTAATCAAGTCTTAGCTCAAATGTCATTTTTTTCAGAGGCTTCCCCTGACACTACCCTGACTAATGTTCCTAACTTCTTTTTTTGAGACGAAGTTTTGCTCTTGTTGCCCAGGCTGGAGTGCAATGGCGCAATCTTGGCTCACCAAAACCTCCATCTCCCAGGTTCAAGCGATTCTCCTGCCTCAGCCTCCCAAGTAACTAGGATTACAGGAGCACACCACCACGCCCAGCTAATTTTTTCTATTTTTAGACGAGACGGGGTTTCTCCATGTTGGTCAGGCTGGTCTTGAACTTCCGACCTCAAGTGATCCGCCCACCTCGGCCTCCCAAAGTGCTGGGATCACAGGCGTGAGTCACCATGCCTGGCCTACTGTTAACTTTTTTACTGTACTCCCCTCCACTACAATAAAAAATATTCTACTAGAGCTTCCCTGTCTTGGTCACCACTATATTTCCATGCTCAAAATATCATCTAGTTCATAGTAAATTCTCCGTTAAGTATTTGAACAAATGAAGTTGAAATAAGCTAGTAATAGTAAAAGCTTCATTCATTAAACAAATATTGTATATGTACCTAGGAGGGTCCAGGTTCTATTTCAAGGTGCTGGAGATTCAGGTGCGATGAATAGACAAAAAGCCGGGTGCGGTGGCTCACGCCTGTAATCCCAGCACTTTGGGAGGCTGAGGCAGGCGGATCACAAGGTGAGGAGTTTGAGACCAGCCTGGCTAACATAGTGAAATGCCGTCTCTACCAAAAATACAAAAATTAGCTGGGCTTGGTGACGTGTGCCTGTCATCCCACCTATTCAGGAGGTTGAGGCAGGAGAATCGCTTGAATCTGGAAGGCGGAGGTTGCAGTGAGCCGAGATAGCACCACTGCACTCCAGCCTGGGCGACAGAGGGAGACTCCATCGAAAAGAAAAGAAAATAGACAAAAATCCCTGCCTTCCTGGGGCTTGCCTTCTAGTAGGAAGACAATAAACAAAATAAAATATATACGAAATAAAGCAGGAAAGAAGAACATGAGTGTGTGTGGAGGAGTAAAATTTTAGATGGGATAGCCAGAGAAGATAATTTAGATAGAGTAGCCAGAGAAGGAAATGGAAGACTAAGCCATAAAGATATATAGAAGAAATGCACACCAGGAGGCCTGTGTAACTGGAACAGAAATTAAGGAGTTGGAGACTGAGTAACACATGAGGGAATGACGTCAAGGAGATTAAGGGAATTCAGAATGTACAGGGCCTTGTTGGTCAAAGTATGGACTTTGGCTTTTACTAAATGTGAGATGAGAAGCTGTTGGAGGATTTGAGAACTGAAGTATCGTGATCTGATTTGTCATGAGAGGATCCCTCGGGCTGCTGTGCGGGCAATACCAGTGAGGATGCCACGACCGTAACCTACGCAAGAGATAGTGGTTCCCAAAGACACGGGAAGGAGCAGCTCCGGGGTTGGAAGATAAAATATGGGGTCTGACAGTTACACTGAAGAAGCCTATTAGCCATTCGAGTGGAACTGTGGAATAGGCAACTGGATGAATATAATAGGTCCGGAATCTCAGGGAAAACCAGAGCTGGGAACTGGCACTTGGAACTCAACAAATAGTACCCATTATTAGCAGTGATACGGAACCTCAGCTGTACTACCACTTACTAGCGTGAACTCTTGAGTTAATCATTTCTAGGCTCTAGGTCTGTTTCCCTATAAATGAAAACGCGAAAACACTCCCACTTAACGGGACCTTGAGAACGAAATGAAGTGTCAAAGGCTGTCCGTGAGCAAAGTGAGAGCCCTGAGCCAAAACCGCACGAGTCCCTCCGGGAGGGAGGTCACTGCTGCGAAATCAGCGACAGGTTTCCGAATCTACAGCACACGCTCCGGCATGCCAGAGGTAGCAAAGAAAAATAAACGCCAGGTCCCACTCGGCGGCGCGGGTGCAGCACCAAACCTCGCGAGATTTGTTAGCCGGGCTAAGTTCCACTCCCCACTCCGCCCCCATCTCGCGATACCTAGGCGCCTGAGCGGCTTTCGACCAACGGTTAGGGCTTGCGGGGAAGATGGAGTATTCCGCACCGGGCACGGTGGAGGCCGCAGACGGCGGAGGGGCCGGGCCTTACAACAGCTCCGAGGAGCTGGAGCGCCAGGAGCCGGATTGGGTGCGGTTCGACCGCGAGAGGGCGCGCCGCCTGTGGGAAGCAGTGTCCGTTGCTCAGCCAATGGGGAGGGAGGAAGGTGAGTCGGAGGCTTCGGAGGCAGGAAGCCCCTCACCCGCCCACGCGGCTCGCGGCTCGCGGCGGAAGCACGGCGGCACAGTGAGCCGGCCTCTGGGTGTACGGTCACATCCCCTGGCCCGCCTCCATGCGTGCTGCGACCCGGGACTCCCAGACTTGTACTCCCCATCATCGGGCCCCCAGCGCGCTGAGGATGAAGGACCACTCACGCTCAGGCCCTGGATTTTTCCCCTCCTCCGTTATCATTCATCACAGCGCAGTTTTTCCCAAACTCGAGGACTGTCATCCCTATACTCGACCTCTCGGAGACCCACTCCTTGCTGTGGCACTCCCCGTAAGCCGAGCCGAGTGTCCCTCACCACTCCTTGACTCCTCATCGTCCTAATCTCCAGATTTCCCCCAAGGGTCTCTTGCTTCCCTCCTCTCAAGCCCCAAACTTCAAGGGCTCTGGAAGGCCGCCTCCTTACCCCCTGAGTTCCTCCTGTTCTTGATGACTGAACCCTGGCTTACCCCTGTTTCTAGCTCTCTGGCCTCTATTTGCTGGGTCCCTTATTCTAAGGAGGGGACCAGGAGCCCGAGAAACTGGTCTGGGTGTGCTTTGGCTTTAGCTTCTTTGTGTCCTACACTTGACCCAAAGTTGCTGAGAACAGCGTAAGCAAAGACACGGCAGGGGTCACTTCTGTGCCGAAGCGTCCCAACTTGGTCTGCACTTGTCCTGAGACTGGGTAAGATGGGAGATAGAAAGAGAAGGATGGAAAAGAGCTGTCCTGACCTGATTGTGTGACCCCCTTCACCGTCCTTTGTAGAGCCGGCTGCTCAATGCTAACCCAAATGTACAAGAACTCTATCTGGGCTTCTCTGCTAACCCTGTCAGGTATCTGCAGGGAAATCAGATTTCTCCAGTGATTTGTTTGCTTGCTGAGCAGACTGTCTTGGAAAGTTTAATATGCTGTTTGTGAACTAACTGCCCTGGATAAAATTGAATTTTTGACCATATCTAAGGAAGATATGTTTAAATTAGGGGTGGTACACAGACCTATACCTTGGTATATACTTCTCCAATTTAAAAACAAGTCTAGCCTGTCTCCTAAGTTAATGTATTTTATATATATATCTGAAAGGAGACAGGGCTCCAGAAATGGGGTGTGTGTGTACAAAATATATATACACACCATTTCTGGGGCCCTCTCTCCTTTTATATGTATATAAAAAATAAGGCCCTCTTTCTCTCTCTTTTTTTTTTTTTTTTGAGTGGATCTCACTCTGTCACCCAGGCTGAAGTGCCAGTAGCACAATCTCACTGCAACCTCCGCTCCTGGGTTCAAGCAATTCTACTGCCTCAGCCTCCCCAATTAACTGGGATTACAAGCAGCCTCATCACGCCTGGCTAATTTTTGTATTTTTAGTAGAGATGGGGAGGTTTCACTATGTTGTCCAGGCTGTTTTCAAACTCCTGACCTTAAGTTATCTGCCTGCCTCGACCTCCCAAAGTGCTGGGATTACAGGCGTAAGCCACCACACCCAGCTCTCCTACTTTTTTTTTGAGATAGTCTTGCTCTGTTGCCCTGGCTGGAGTGCAGTGGTGCCATCTGGGCTTCCTGCAACCCCCGACTCCCAGTTCTGCCTCAGCCTCTGTAGTAGCTAGGTCTACAGGTGCACGCCGCCACGCCCAACTAATTTTTTTTTTTTTTTTTTTTTTGAGACGGATTTTCGCTCTTGTTGCCCGGGCTGGCCTGCAATGACGCGGTTTCGGCTCACCGCAACCTCCACCTCCCAGATTCAAGACATTCTCCTGCCTCAGCCTCCCGAGTAGCTGGGATCACAGGCGCCCCACCACCACATCCGGCTAATTTTTGTATTTTTAGTAGAGACGAGATTTCACCGTGTTGCCCAGGCTGGTCTCAAACTCCTGAGCTCAGGCAATCTGCTCACCTCGGCTTCCCAAAGTGCTGGGATTACAGGTGTGAGCCACCGCGCCCAGCTCTACTTTGAAGCAGAAAACACAGACTGTGCTTTGAAAAGTGAACTATCTGCTTATGTGTATATGAGTGTACAGTGGCACTGTTACGACCCAGTTCATTTCCCTGTTCTCCTCACTTCTTCCACATTTATATGAAATCTAGGTAGACACCTGAAACACTAAGTTCTATTTACCCTTTTTCTTCTCCTAGCACCTTCATTGAGTTATAATTTATATACCACACAAGTCACCCACTATAAGTATATCTCCAGTGATTGTTAGCAAATGTACAGAGTTGTACAGCCATTACCACAATCCAGTTTTAGAACATTTCCATCACCCCAGTTAGTTCCTTTGAGCTCATTTATATTAAATCCCCACTCCCACCTCCTGCCCTAGGCAACCAGTGATCTGTTTTCTGTCTAGGGTAGTCTTTGGAGTTTGGCTTCTCTCAGCATGTTCAGCCAAGTCATGGTGTGTATTAGTACTTCATTACCTTTTATTGATAAATAGAATTCCACTGTATGACTATAACACATTCTGTTAATCCATTCATTAGTTCTAGACATTTGGATTGTTTCCAGTTTAGAGTTTTTGTGAATAATGCTTCCGTGAACATTCATGTCCAAGTTTTTGTGTGAACATACATTTCATTTCTTGAGTATATCCCTAAGAATGGAATTGCTGGCTGAGCGCGGTGGCTCACGCCTGTAATCCTAGCACTTTGCAAGGCCGAGGTAGGCAGATCACCTGAGGTCAGGGGTTTGAGACCAGCCTGACCAACATGGTGAAACTCCATCTCTTTAAAAAAAAAAAAAAAAAATGGATTTGCTGGGTCATATAATAACTCTAATATATCTTTTTAATATTTATTTTTTATATTTTTTATTTTTATCAAGATGATCTTGTTGCAGTAACTCTAATATTTTGAAGAACTGCCAAACTGTTTTCCAAAATGGTTTCACCTTTTATATTTCTGCCATCAGTGTATGAGGGTTTCAATTTTTCTATAACCTTGATGAAACTTGTTGTGTTTTTTGATTATAGTCATTCTAGTGGGTATGTGGTGATATCTCATTGTGGTTTCCTACAGACTGATGATACTGAGCACCTTTTTATGGGCTTACTACCCATTTGTAGATCTTTGGTGAAATATCTATTCACATTATTTGCCTATTTTGTAATTGGGCTGTTTGTCTTCTACTGAGTTGTAAGAGTTATCTAAGTATTCTAGGTACAAGTCTTTTATTATAGATACGATTTCCAAATATTTTCCCCCGACTGTGATTTGTCTTTTCATTTTCAAAACAGTGCCTTTTGAAGCCCAAAGTTTTAAGTTTTGATGAAATTAAATTTATCAATTTTTTTCTCCTGTGTATTGTGCTTTTAGTGTCATATCTAAGAACTCTTTATCCTAACCCAAGACTTGAGAAATTTTCTCTTACAGATTTTCCTTTTCTTATAGTTTTAGCTCTTTATATTTAGGTCTATGAATTATTACTATTGTAGGAAATTAAATAAAAGGTTCTTCAAAGCTTTCCTCTTAGTTCATTACAAATAATAGTTTCTTCAAAGGTTAATTTACTTTAAAGCTTCTGCTAATTATCTTAAAGTAGCTGTTAGTCCTAAAAAAGAAATAAGTGCATCCCATGTTTTTAGTTCTTACACTTTAACCTAGATATTTGCCCTGGCATATCTGGACAAGCCCGGGCAAGTCTTAGGTCAAAGCTTATTCCCCTTCCTTATTTGAAAATGTTATCACTTCTCTAATCATTCCTCAAGTTACTTCCTCTTTTCCTTTGTTCTCCTCTGCCTTTATTTCTTTAGAAAATTTTCAAGTTTGTAGCCAATCGGGTCAAGCATAGAATGTGAGGTCCCATTCTGGGCAATGGAAACTGGACACAGCAGTAGGGCGATTGCGTCAGGTTATGAAAGTTATAAATGTCCCTGTCTCCTTGTTCAGGTGTGCTCTCGTGGCAAGACTGCCAGCGAGGTGCACCCTTCCTGCAGGAAGTAAACAAGCCTTATTGAGTGATCCATTGTCTAGCTGTGGATTTTCCTGACGTTATAAACCTGTTTCCAACAACTATTATTATTATTTTTGAGACAAGGTCTCACTCCGTCGCCCAGGCTGTAGTGCAGTGGCATGATCTTGGCTCACTGCAGCCTTGACCTCCTGGGTTTAGGTGATTCTACTACCTCAACCTCCTGAGTAACTGGGACTACAGGTGCGTGCCACCACCACATCCAGTTAATTTTTTTTTTTTTTTTTTGTAGAGACAGGTTTTCACCATGTTGCTTAGGAGGTCTGTGAATTATTTTGAGTTAATTTTTTATGTACAGTGTGAGGTAAGAGTCAACATTTTTCTTTTTGCATTGTGTTATATGATTGTCCTAGCACTACTGGTTACAAAGACTATCCTTTCACTGTTGAATTGTCTTGACAGTTGTGTTGGAAACCACTGGACAATAGGCTTAAGGGTTTATTTCTGAACTGTCAATTCTGTTCCACTGATCTATATGCCTATCCTTGAGCTAGTACCGCACTGTCTTGATTATTGTGACTTTATATCAAGTTTTAAAATCTGGCAGTGTAAGTCCTCCAATTATGTTCTTTTTCCAAATTGTATTAGCCATCCTCTTATGTCCTTTGCATTTTCACGTAAATTTTATTTTTATCCTTTTTTTTTTTTTTTGAGATGCAGTCTTACCCTGTCACCCAGGCTGGAGTGCAGTGGCATGATCTCAGCTCACTGCAACCTCTGCCTCTTTGGTTCAAGCGATTCTTCTGCCTCCGCCTCCCAAGTAGCTAGAATTACGAGCGCACACCACCGCAGCCTCCCAAAGTGCTGGCATTACAGGCGTGAGCTACCATGCCCAGCCCCTTCCTCATCTTGTTTCTGAAAGAGTTTGTGAATTTGTGAAGGATGGATTGGTAATTCTTTTTTTTTTTTTTTTGAGACAGAATCCCACTCTGTCACCCAGGCTAGAGTGCGGTGGGGTGATCTCTGCTCATTGCAGCCTCCCTGTCCCAGGTTCAAGCTATTCTCTCGATTCAGCCTCCTGAGTAGCTGGGATTACAGGTGCACACCACCACCCCCAGCTAATTTTTTTGTATTTTTAGTAAAGACAGATTTTCACCATGTTGGCCAGGCTGGTTTTGACCTCCTGATCTCAGGTAATCCACCTCCCAAAGTGCTGGGATTACAGGCGTGAGCCACCACACCCAGCCGGTAATATTTCTTTTCACAGTATTTTATAGAAGTGTCAACCTACAAGGAAGAGGCTAACACACAAAATAGGATTTAAAGAGTTGGTTTTTAAAGGCAAAAAAATGTGGACAACCATTCTACGTAGTCAGGGATGTTAATTCAAAAAAAAATGTGGATAGAGAGTTGGACTGATACAAAGTTGTTTGTCAAGAATCTCACTGATTTACAGAAATAACATTGATTAGTGATTGGCTGTACATTGTTAAGCTATAGGATGCAGGATATATCAGGTGGGGCATTATTAGATTAATTCTTAACTACTTGTGGTGATAGCAAGCAGGTTTTTTTTTTTTTTTTTTTAAGACAGAGTTTCACTCTTGTTGCCTGGGCTGGAATGCAGTGAATGGCACAATCTCAGCTCACTGCAACCTCCACCTCCTGGGTTCAAGCGATTCTCCTACCTCAGCCCCCCAAGTAGCTGGGATTACAGGTGTGTGCCACCATGCCCAGCTAATTTTTGTATTTTCAGTAGAGATGGGTTTTCACCATGTTGGCCAGACTGGTCTCGAACTCCTGACCTCAGGTGATCCGCCTGCCTCAGCCTCCCAGAGTGCTGGGATTACAGGTGTGAGCCACCATGCCCGGCCTAGCAAGCAGTTTTGATAGATGAATCATAGCTCAAAAAGCGGGAGTAGGAAGTGACTGCTGTCTCATTTTAATATCTCTCTGGGCCTGATTATTTAAAAGGACTTGTATTCTTTAGATGAAAGTTATTTTCTTTGCTTATAGCCGTTACTGGACATTTAAAAAAAGAAAGAAAAAAAAAAAAAACAGCAACAAAAAAAGAAAGTTATTTTCTGACCAGCCCAGGCAACATGGAGAAACCCAGTCTCTACTAAAAATACAAAAATTAGCCGGGTGTGGTGGCACATGCCTGTAATCCCAGCTACTCAGGTGGCTGAGGCATGAGAATCGCTTGAACCCAGGAGGCCAAGGTTGCAGTGAGCCAAGATTGTGCCACTTCACTCCAGTCTGGGCAACACTGTTGAGACTGTGTCTCAAAAAAGAAAAACAAACTTATTACCAGTGCAGTTACTTGGGCCTAAGGTTGTCTTTCTTTCATTTCTTTTCTTTCTTTCTTTTTTTTTTTTAAGATTCTCTATTTAATTATTTATTTATAGACAGGGTTTCTGTCACCCAGGCTATAGTGCACTGGCACAATCATAGCTCACTGCAGCCTCAGACTCCCTCATACTCAAAGCTAGGACTACAAGGGCATACCGCCATGCTCAGCTAATTTTGTGTGTTTTTTTAATAGAGTGTCTTGCTCTATTAAAGACCCAGGCTGGTCTGGAACTCCTGGCCTCAAGTGCCTCCTGCCTCAGCCTCTCAAAGGGTTGGGATTATAGGCATGAGCCATGGCACCCAGCTGGTTTGGGCTTTTCTTTGTGGAAAGATTTAATTATTCAATTTATTTACTTTTTTTTTTTTCTGAGTCTCGCTCTGTCACCCAGGCTGGAGTGCAATGGCATGATCTCAGCTCACTGTAGCCTCCGACTCCCAGCTTCAAGCAATTTTCTGCCTTGCCTCCCTAGTAGCTGGTATTACAGGCACACACCACCACACTCGGCTAATTTTTGTATTTTTAGTAGAGATGGGGGTTTCACCATCTTGGCCCAGCTGGTCTTGAACTCCTGACCTCATGATCCACCTGCCTTGACCTCCCAGAGTGCTGGGATTACAGGCATGAGCCACTTCACCTGGTCTCTTTACCTAAGTGTACTCAGATTTTTTTGTTTCTCATGTCAGTTTTTTTTTTTTTTTTGAGACAGGGTCTTGCCAGGCTGGAGTGCAGTGATGCTCACTGCAGCCTCTGCCTCCCAGGTTTGCACTATTCTTCTGCCTAAGCCTCCAGAGTAGCTGGAATTACAGGCATGTGCCACCATGCCTGGCTAATTTTTTTCTATTTTTAGTAGAGATGAGGTTTCGCTGTGTTGGCCAGGGTGGTCTCCTGGCCTTAAGTCATCTGTCCACCTCTGCTTCCCCAAGTACTGGGATTACAGGCATGAGGCCCCTGATTATTTTCTTGGTTAGTCTACCTAAGAATTTGTGTTTTCTTGATCATTTCTAGTTTCTAAAGTGAGATCTTATGTTGCTGATTTGAGACCATTCTTTTTTGATATAGATGTTTAAAATTATAAATTTCTCTCTTAAGCACTTGTGACGTTTATAAGATATATATATATGTATATGTATATTCCTCCACGGTTCCTGCCTCACAGCTTCTATAACCCTTGTAATTTCCTCAGTGACTAGAGTGGTTAAGACTGTCTTCTGTTAAAATATTTGACCTTTTGTCCTTGGTTCCTGAAACACCTTTGGAACTGCTCCAGAGCAAGAACGGTGAATGACAGGCTTTTGTTATTTATAACAAGCTCCTTTCAACCACACCTGGGTACATGTTAATAGGGTGATTTTTGGAAAGTCTCTAGATTATCACATTCTGGTTGGCTGGTTGCCATGGGAACCAACCTTGTGCTCAGAGAGTTGGAAGTTACAACCCCTCCATGGGGGAGGAAGAAGTTGAAGGTCGAGTTGACCATGGACACCCAATGATTCAATCAACCATCCCTACATAATGAAGTAGGGAAAAAAAAAAAGTTATTACCAGCGAAGCTCTAGATTACCACATTCTGGTTGGCTGGTCGCCGTGGGAACCAACCATGTGCTCAAAGAGTTGGAAGTTACAGCTCCCTCCCTGATGGGGGAGAAAGAAGCTGAAGGTCGAGTTGATACGGATAGCCAATGATTTAATCAAACATCCCTACGTAATGAAGCCTTCATAAAAACCCAAAGGACTGAGTTTAGGGGCTTCCAGGAAGGTGAACAAGAACACATTCAGGTGCTGGAAGCGTGGCACAGCCCAATTCCATGGGATGGAAGCCCCTACACATGAGACCCTTACAGACCTGACCCTATGTATCTCCATCTATTTGTATCTTTTAACATATCCATGAGGTTGGCCTGACACAGTGGCTCCTGCCTGTAATTCCAAAACCTTTGGAGGCCGAGGTGGGAGTGTTAGTGACCGTGAATCTCAATTTCTGCCTCCTCAGAAGAAAGAATTCGACCAAAGGGGTATAAGGCAGAATGAGAAACCAAGGCAACTCTTAGAGCAGGAGTGAAAGTTTATTAAAAAGTTTTAGGGGCCAGGTGTGGCGGCTCACGCTCATAATCCCAGCACTTTGGGAGACCAAGGCGGGTGGATCACGAGGTCAGGAGTTCAAGACCAGTCTGACCAACATGGTGAAACCTCGCCTCTACTAAAAATACAAAAATTAGCTGGGTGCAGTGGTGCGCGCCTGTAGTCCCAGCTATGCAGGAGGTTGAGGCAGGAGAATCGCTTGAACCCAGAAGGCAGAGAGGATGGAGTGAGCTGAGATCATGCCACTGCACTCCCGCCTGGGCAACAAAGCAAGACTCCTTCTCAAAAATAAAAAAAAAAATTTTTTTTAAGGCCAGGTGCAATGGCTCACGCCTGTAATCCCAGCACTTTGGGAGGCTGAGGCGGGCGGATCACGAGGTCAGGAGGTCGAGACCATCCTGGCTAACATCGTGAAACTCCGTCTCTACTAAAAATACAAAAAATTAACCGGGCATGGTGGCACGCGCCATAGTCCCAGCTACTCGGGAGGTTGAGGCAGAAGAATCGCTTGAACCTCGGAGTTGGAGGTTGCAGTGAGCCAAGATCGGGTTACTGCACTCCAGCCTGGGCGACAGAGTGAGACTGCTTCTCAAAAAAAAAAAAAAAAAAAAGTGAAAAAAATCAATTAATAAAATATTTTTAAAACTTTAGGGCGGGAATGAAAAGAAAGTATACCTGGAATGGGGCCAAGAGGGCGACATGAAAGAGAAGAGTGCGCTGTTTGACTTTTGACTTGGTGTCTTACAAGTTAGCACGCTTCGGGGTCCTGCGTGTTACTTCTGCCCTGATTTTCCCCTTGCGCGTGTGCTGTCTGCATTCACAGCGGCCTGCCAGTACTTGGGAGGGGCTGGAGGCGTAGTGTGTTTACTGATGTTGTGCACATGCTTATTTGAAGTGTTTTTCCCTTTCCAGTAGAGGTTACCAGTTAAATGCCGCCATTTTGCCTCTTACTGCGCATGCTTGATCCCACTTGCCTAACTCCTGAGATCTTACCGGCAAGCTGTTGATCACCAGTTTCAGGTGCTTCTTTGTTTTAAGACGTTCTCAGTCTGTCGCGTAGGCTGGAGTGCAGTTGCACGATCTAGGCTAACTGCAAGCAGTTTTCTTACCTCAGCCTCCCGAGTAGCTGGGATGCCCGGCTAATTTTTTTTTTTTTTTTTTTTTTTTTTTTGAGATCGAGTCTCGCTCTGTCGCCCAGGCTGGAGTGCAGTGACGCCATCTCGGCTCACTGCAACCTCCGTCTCCCGGGTTCTTGCAGTTCTCTCGCCTCAGCCTCCAGAGGAGCTGGGACTGCAGGCACACACCGCCACGCCCGGCTAATTTTTTGTATTTTAGTAGAGACGGGGTTTCACCGTGTTGCCCAGGCTGGTCTCGAACTCCTGAGCTCAGGCAATCCGCCCACCTCGGCCTCCCAAAGTGCTGGGATTACAGGCATGAGCCACCGCGCCCGACCAATTTTGTATTTTTAGTAGAGACGGGGTTTCTCCATGTTGCTCAGGCTGATCTCAAATTCCTGAGCTCAGGTGTTCCACCCATCTCAGCCTCCCAAAGTGCTGGGATTATAGGTGTGAGCCACCGCACCTGGCCTCAGGTGTTTCTGCCTATGAGGAGACTGCCTTTCCCTGACGTCTCCTGTGACTAATCATTATTTTAGAGAGACAGTTTAAGAACTGCCTGACCATCACCTGATGGTTGCCTAATATTCGTGGTTGTAGAGGGCCCTTTCCTGCTCTGCTCATGTCTACCTAGCTACTTACTGTAACAGAAGGATCGCTTGAACTCAGGAGTTAGAGACCAGCCTGGGCAACATAGAGAGACCCCATCTCTACCAAAAAAAAAAATTAAAAAGTTGAGTGTGGTGGTACGTGCCTGTCGTCCCAGCTAGTCAGGAAGCTGAGGCAGGAGGATCACTGGAGCCCAGGAAGTCAGTGAGCTGTGACCACCCTACTGCACTCCAACCTGGGAAACAGAGTGAGATCCTGTCCCAAGATATGTTAAATGTATGTATAGTTTAGATTAATGTCAGTATGTATTTTTTTGAGTTCTGTAAGCTGCTCTAGCAAATTAAAATAAATGAAAATGCGGAACCTGCAATTGGCATCGGAAGTAACGCTCAGTCTTGTAGGAATAAGCCCTCAACCTGTAGGATCTGAAGCTATCTTCAGGTAGATAGTGTCAGAATTGATTTGAATTACAGGACACCTGCCTAGTGTCTACTGCAGAATTGGGTGCCTGGTTTCTGGAAGGAAAAAACCCACACGTATGGTCACAGAAGCGTTCTGTGTTGTAAAAGTAAAGTAGGATAAACAGTTTTTTTCTCCAGAGCACTTCTTTAGTTGTAATTCACAAATTTTTTAATGCTTTATTTTCATTTAAGTCAGTTCAAAATAATTTATAATTTCCCTTGTAATTTTTTCTTTGATCCATGTTATTCAATTTCCAAATATTTGAGGATTTCCCAGATTTCTTCCTATTGTTGACTTCTGATTAAATTCCATTGGATTCAAAGAATATACTTATTAGTTCAGTGCTTTTAAATGGAGTGAAACTGGGCTGGGCGCAGTGGCTCACGCCGGTAATCCCAGCACTGGGAGGCCAAGGCTGGCGGATCATTTGAGGTCAGGGGCTCAAGACCGACCTGGCCAACATTGTGGAAGCCCATCTCTACTAAAATACAAAAATTAGCCAGGCATGGTGGCGGGCACCTGTAATCACAGCTACTTGCAAAGCTGAGGCAGGAGAATCGCTTGAACCTAGGAGGCACAGGTTACAATGAGCCAAGATTGTGCCACTGCACTTCAGCCTGGATGACAGAGTAAGCCTCCCTCTCAAAAAGAAAAAAAGGGCCAGGCGTGGTGGCTCACACCCATAATCTCAGCACTTTGGGAGGCCGAGGTGGGTGGATCATGAGGTCAGGAGTTTGAGACCAGCCTGGCCAATATGGTGCAACCCCATCTCTACTAAAAATACAAAAATTAGCCAGGCATGGTGGCGCATGCCTGTAGTTCTAGCTACTCAGGAGGCTGAGGCAGAAGAATCACTTGAACCCGGGAGGCAGAGGTTGCAGTTAGCCAAGATTGTACCACGACACTGTAGCCTAGGCAACAGAGCAAGACTTCGTCTCAAAAAAAAAATAAAACTCCAAAAGAAAATTTGATAACGAGGTATGTCTAACCTCTTGTCCTGTCATGGCCAGGAACACGGTTTTTCAGGTTTCTTTGGAGTTGCCTTGGTCAAGAGGGGTTCTGTTGAGTTGATTGGGGAGCTTAGGATTTTTTTAGTTTACATATTGAAATTTCCAATTATTAGTACTAGTTTGTCTGTTTTTAAAATTGTCAATTTTTTCTTGATGCACTTTGAGGCTCTGTTGTCAGGTTCATATATACGTATCATTTTTATATTTTCTTGATGTATTGACCCTTTATCATTATGTCAAGTCCTTTTTTGCCTCTAATATTTTTTATACTAAAGTCTCTTTTGTCAGATAGTGACAGAACCATTCTAGCTCTTTTATGATTATTTTTGTATAATATATTTTTTCTATTCTTTTATCTCAACCTCTTTGTATCTTTGAACCTAAGGTATATCTCTCATAGATAGCATATAGTGGGAGGTTGCTTTTTTATCCAGTCTGATAGTCTCTGCCTTTTGAGTGTACTGTTTATTCATATTTTATTGATATGAAAATTACATTTTCCATTTTGCCGTATTTCCTTTCTGTTTTATGCTTCTCTTCCCCCTTTACTGACTTTGTGTTAAATATTTTTAGTGTACCATTTTAATTCCTTTTGATTTTTTTTGTTTCTTAGTGGTGCTCTAGGGTTTACAATATGCATCTTAACTCATCATAGTCTACTTCAAATTAATACTAACTTAATTCTGGTAAAATATAAAAATATTTAATACAGCTCTATTCTCCCTTCTTTGTCCTATTTTTGTCATATATATTACATCTATGTGTATTATAAACCTAATGACTCAGTGTCATAATTATTGCTTTATATAGTATTGTGTCCTCTAAAGAAGAGAATAAATGAGACAAAATATATTTATAGAATATTTCATATCAACCCACATATTTACCATTTCTGGTGTTCTTTATTTCTTCTTCTGGATTCAAATTACCATCTGGTGTCACTTCCTTTCAGCCTGAAGGGCTTCTTTTAGTATTTCTTACAAAACAGACCTGTTAGCAATGAATTTTCTTAATCCTTTTCTGAAAATGTCTATGTTTTGCCTTCATTCTTGAATGACAGTTGTGTTGTATTTTATTTTTGAATAACAGCTGTATTGACATAAATTTCACATTCCATAAAATTCACCTGTTTAAAATGTACAATTCTGTGTTTTTTAATATATTCACAGTTGTGCAACCATCACCACTGTCTAATTTTAGAACATTTTCATCACCCAGTAAAGAAACCCTGTGCCCAGGAGCAATCATCCCTAGCAATGACTTCTCTTCTCTCTTTATGGATTGATGCCCATTCTGGACATTTTGTGTAAATAGAATTGTATAAATATGTGGCCTTTTTGTGACTGGCTTCTTTCACTTAGTGTAATGTTTGAAGGATCATTTGGCTGAATATAGAATTCTTAGTTGACATTTGTATTCCTTTTCAACACTTTGAATATGTCATTCCACTGCCAAATAAGAAGTTGTCATAATTGAATTATTCCACTGTACCTGATGAGTCATTTTTCTCTCTCACTGCTTTCAGAATTTTCTGTCTTTGCCTCTCAGCAATTTGACTGTGATGTCTCTAGGTGCAGCTCTCCATATTTTTCCAACTTTGGGTTCCTCAGTATTTTAGAATTTGTAGATTAATGTTTTTGATCAAATATGGGAGGTTTTCGGACATTTTCTTCAAATATTTTTTCTTTTTTTTTTTTAAGATGGAGTCTCGCTCTGTTGCCCAGGCTGGAGTGCAGTGGCTCTCTCTTGGCTCACTGCACCCTCTGCCTCCTGGGTTCAAGCAATTCTCCTGCCTCAGCCTCCCAAGCAGCTGAGACTACAGGCACTTGCCACCATGCCCAGCTAATTTTTTGTATTTTTAGTAGAGACAGGGCTTCACCATATTGGCCAGGCTGGTCTCTAACTCCCGACCTTGTGATCCACCCGCCTCAGCTCCCAAAGCGCTGAGATTACAGGCGTAAGCCACTGCGTCCAGCTCAAATATTTTTTTCTATTCTTTCTCTCTCTTCTCTCTTCTTCTGAGGTTCTCCTTATACATATGTTGGTATGCTTAAAGTTTTTCTATAATCTCTGAAGCTTTGTTCGTTATTCTTCAATGTTATTTCTCTTTGTTCTTCAGATCAGCTGTATCTTTAAGTTCACTGATTCCTCTATAATTTTGAACTTGCTATTGAGCTCCTCCAGCAAATTTATTTTATTGAGACCAAGTCTCACTTCGTCGCCCAGGCTGGAGTGCAGTGGTGGTGATCTCGGCTCTCTGCAACCTCCGCCTCCTGGGTTCAAGTGATTCTCCTGCCTCAGCCTCCTGAGTAGGCGCGTGCCACCACCCCTGGCTAGTTTTTTGTATTTTAGTAGTGACAGGGTTTCACCATGTTGGTCAGCCTGGTCTCGAACTCCTGACCTCATGATTTGCCTGCCTTGGCCTCCCAAAGTGCTGGGATTACAGATGTGAGCCACCACGCCTGGCCTTATTTCGTTTATTATAATTTCAACTCCAGAATTTCCATTTGTTTCTGTTTATTAGCAGCGCATCATCAGTACCCTTACATTTACTTTACTGCTTTTTTTCTTTATGCCTCCCAAGTGGCTGGGATTACAGGCATGCACCACCACACCCAGCTAATTTTTGCGTTTTTTAGTAGAGGGGGTTTCACCACGTTGGCCAGGCAGGTCTCAAACACCTGACCTCAGGTGACCCACCCGCCTTGGCCTCCCAAAATGCTGGGATTACAGGAGGGAGCCACCACGCCCAGCCTCTTCATGCCCTTTTCGTTGGATAAAAATTTGAGCTTCTTTAGACCATCAGCAGTATGGATTTGGCTAGGCATGATGGCCCATGCCTGTAGTCCCAGGTGCTTGAGAGGCTGATGAAGAAGGATCACTTGAGGCCAGGAGTTCGAATTCAGCCTAGGCAACATAATAAGACTCTGACTCTAAAAAATTAAATTTAAAACAAAAACAGGCCAGGCGCGGTGGCTCATTCCTGTAATCCCAGCACTTTGGGAGGCCGAGGCAGGTGGATCACAAGGTCAGGAGATCGAGACCATGCTGACCAACGTGATGAAACCCTGTCTCTACTAAAAATACAAAAATTAGCTGGGCATGGTGGTGCATGTCTGTAGTCCTAGCTACTTGGGAGGCTGAGGCAGGAGAATTGCTTGAACCGAGACCCAGGAGGCGGAGGTTGCCGTGAGCCGAGATTGTGCCGTTGCACTCCCGCCTGGCAACAGAGCAAGCCTCTGTCACAAAAAAAAAAAAAAAAAAAAAAAACAGTATGGACTGCTAAGTAGACTTAATAGGACCATCTTGTTCATTCTTGTAGGCCAAACTGCCCATTAAAATACTACATTGCCAGCCCAGCACGGTGGCTCATGCCTGTAATCCCAGCACTTTGGGAGGCCGAGGCTGGCGGATCACAAGGTCAAGAGATCTAGACCATCCTGGCCAACATGGTGAAACCCCGTCTTTACTAAAAAAATACAAAAAAATTAGCTGGGCATGGTGGCACACGCCTGTGGTCCCAGCTACTTGGGAGGCTGAGGCGTAAGAATCGCTTGAACCCAGGAGGCGGAGGTTGCAGTGAGCTGAGTTTGTGCCACTGCACTCCAGCCTAGTGACAGAGTAAGACTCTATCTCAAAAAAAAAAAAAAAAACTATATTGCCTAACCATTCTTACCCATGGGTAGATTATACCCAACCTCCCTTTCCTACAATCATTTGAGATGGGGAGTCTTTCTGTGTCACCCAGCAGAAGTGCAGTGGCACAATTATGGCTCACTGTAGCCTGGAACTGCTAGACTCAGGTGATCCCCCATGTCAGCTTCCCCAGGAATCAGGACCAGAAGTGTGTGCCACCAAACCTGGATAATTTTTAAAATTTTTTTGTAAAGATGAGGTCTCACTTTGCTGCCTAGGTTGGTCTCAAACTCCTGGCATCAAGCAGTCCTCTAGCCCCAGCCTCCCACAGTGTCGGGATTACAGGCATGGGCCACTGACCCAGCCCTAGGATCTTTTATTTTCCGCTTTCTAAGTATAGCGGTACCTAAAAACTCTCTGCCTCCTAATAAGCTGGGTAGTAAATAGGTTTCATCTTTCTAAGGATCATCTTCAGTCAGTTGATGAATTTATATAGAACTCAATTGTAGATTCTAAAGTCACATGTAGGCCTCAGGAATAGCAAGTCATTTTTGAGACAGGGTCTCACTTCACACCAAGGCTGGAGTGCAGCAGTGCAATCCTAGCTTACTGCAGCCTCGACCTCCCAAACTCAGGTGATCCTCCCACCTCAGCCATCTGAGTAGCTAAGATAACAAATGTGTACCACCACACCCAGCTAATTTTTTGTAGTTTTTTATAGAGATGGGATTTCACCATGTTGCCCAGGCTGGTCTTGAACTCCTGGGTTCAAACGATCCTCCCACCTCAGCCTCCTGAATAGCTGGGACTATAGGTGCATGCATGCTACCACACCTGGCTTAAATTTACTTTATTTCCTTTTTTTTTTTTTTTTAATTTTTATTTTGAGACAGGGTCCTGCTCTATCACCCAAGATGGAGGCTGGAGTGCAGTGGTGTGATCACAGCTTACTTCACTGCAGCCTTGACCTCCTGGGCTCAAGTTCAAATGATCCTCCCACCTCAACCTATCAAGTAGCTGAGACCACAGGTGTGCACCACTACACTGAGCTAATCTTTTTTATTTTTTGTAAAGACAGGGTCCCACTATGTTGCCCAGGCTGGTTCTTGAACTCCTGGGCTCAAGTGATCCTCACATCTCAGCCTCCCAAAGTGCTGGAATTATAGGCATGAACCATCACACCCAACCCTTAAATGTGTTAAGTTTATTAATTATCTTGCTGTCCCACAGAAGTTCTCTGTGTCCCTACTTCATCAACCCTGTGAAAATCAGCCCTGTGCTTCATACTCTAGATTGCATCTCTCAACCTCTGCCCCATACATCTTCTACTTGGCTATCATGTGGATATAAATTAAATCCTGCGAATACTTCATCTTATAAGATGTAGAATGCAGAAATGTAGTAAAGACTATATTTCTGTGCCACTTATCTATTGTTGCTGTTAAGAAAGGTCATAGAACTGTGAGATCTTCCTACATCAGTTTTCCTGCATCCATTGTCCAGCTTCATAGGTTGAGAGAGAAGTTAACAGTCAAAGCATCTTGCTTCCAGCAAAGCTGTGAAGGAAGCCTCACAGACTATATGTCACCTACTGGAACATATATGCATTATTCCTGAAGATGTTTCTGGAGGCCCAACCTAGTACCATACTTTCAGCCTCTCCAGTGATTTGATTTGATTTTCTTTTCTTTTCTTTTCTTTTTTTTTTTTTGAGATGGAATCTCACTCTGTCACCCAGGCTGAAATGTAGTGGCACGATCTTGGCTCACTGCAACCTCTGCCTCCTGAGTTCAAGTGATCCTAGTGCCTCAGCCTCCCAAGTAGCTGGGATTACAGGCGCACACCACCATGCCTGCCTAATTTTTGTATTTTTGGTAGAGACAGGGTTTTGCCATGTTGGCGAGGCTGGTCTTGAACTCCTGGCCTCAAGCAATCCACTTGCCTTGGCCTCCCCAAGTGTTGGGATTACAGACTGAGCCACCACACCCTGCATCTCCAGTGAATGAATGAAAAGCACCTCATTTTCCAAATCAAATCTTTCAAATCTTTTGCATCCTGGAGAGATAGTTAGTAGTTAGATTAAAGTTGTGTACAGATATAATGGCAAAAAGGATGTGTAGTCATGCTGCCATCTCAGAATTTTGATCTTTTATTGTTTTTATTTTTTGAGACGGAGTTTTACTCTTGTTGCCCTGGCTTGAGTTTTTGGGCGGGATCGGGGTCACTGCAGTCTCTGCCTCCTGGGTTCAAGTGATTCTACGGTCTCAGCTCCTAAGTAACTGGGATTACAGGCGCCTGCCACCACACTCGGCTAATTGAGGTTTTTTGTTTGTTTTTTCAGATAATCTTGCTGTGTCTTCCAGGCTGGAGTGCAGTGGCACAATCTCGGTTCACTGCAACCTCCACCTCCTGGGTTCAAGTGATTCTTCTGCCTCAGCCTCCCAACTAGCTGGGACTACAGCCACTTGCTACTACGCCCAGCTATTTTTTTGTATTTTTAGTAGAGACGGTTTCACTATGTTGGACAGGCTGGTCTTGAACTCCTGACCTCGTGATCTGCCCACCTAGGCCTCCCAAAGTGCTCGTATTACAGGCGTAAGCCACCCGCACCTGGCCTAATTGACAATTTTACCTAAGGTTTTCTTTTTCCCCCTCTGTGGGCCTTAACTTTCTCCAACCTCATAAACCTCTTTTTGTGGGTCAGGAATTTGGGAAAGGAGTGGTTAGATTGTTCTGATTCAGGATCTCTTATGCAGTTGCAGTCAGATAGTGGCTCAAGTTGAAACAGCAGGGAAATGGAGCTTCTGGGGGATAGAGCTGAAATAACAGCAGGGTGGAGCTTCTGGGGGCTGGCCAGACATCTCTCTCTTTTCCTGTGGTGTCAGGAACTCTCCCTGTGGTCTTGATGCGTGAAATAGTCTGGGCTTCCTCACAGGTTGGTGGCCTCAGAGCAGACTGCTTACATGGTGGCCAAAGACTTTAAAAGCCAACATTCCCAATTTGGTTCCTTTTTATCATTTCTATCTCAGTGTGTTTATGTTGCTTAGTGGTCAGATCAGCTAGTGATTCAACAGGATCTTGTTCCTAAACACCTGGACCCTATAAGGCCTTGGTCTTGTACTGTTGGATCTGTGTGTTGGTAGGGAAGCTTATTCAAAATTCAAGTCATTTTGAGATCTACCCTGGCTTTTACTTCCCACGAGGTCCTTTTGCATCTCTTACATGTGTGTATGCAGCCTCAAGGTGGGCCATGATATGTGGCTAACTTGGGCCCTCTCAGGTCTACACTGTCACACAGTGGCAGCCAGGAACACATGTCCAGCCAGTCGAGCCTTTGGCTCTTCCTGCTTACTGCCTTGGAGATCATCACTATTATCAACAATATTGCTGTGAAATATCACTTGAAATATCAAGTGATTTCCTTTCTTCTTCGTGGAAGCTACTTGTTTTCAACGCCAACACCTTCTTACCAGAGTTTCTACACCAACTGTGTGTGGGAGGGGATGAGAGCAGCCTCACCTGAGCCTGGAAAGTTGAGGCTACAGTGAGCTGACATTATGCCACTGCATTCCACTGTGGGCACTGCAGCCTGGGCAACCCTGAGTTTTTTTTTTCCCCCCATCTGGAAAAAAAAGCCACTGATTCTACTGTTTTATCCATGGAGGGGAAAAAAACCTGAAGTCCAGCAGTTTTGCAAGCATAAAAGTTGCTCAGATTATTAAGTCCCATTGATATTAACTTCCAGAGTGCTGAAGTGGCTGGTTTTGTCAGTTTGTCCTGTTTTATTGTTGCTTTTGCAGGAGAGGATCTCCTCACTCTTCCTTGGCCAGAAGTTCCACCCTGTACTCACCTTGTTTTTATATTCAACTTCGCTTCCTCTACCTGACTTCAAAATTGGGAAGGTCCCAAGGCTCAGTCTCTGAACCTCTTTTCTTATTCATCTACACTAGGCCTTCTCTTCCAGCCCCACAGCGTTAAATATGATTGATATACCAGTGATTCCCCATTTATATTTCCAGGTCTCACCTCCCCCTTGAGCTTCAAGTGACTGACAGATCTGAGTCTAACCCATCTCCACCTATCTATCTGATAGACCACTCACACTCATGTAACGAAAAGTCTTTAATTTTTCCTCCAAGACTATCTTCCCCCAATTCTAGTCTATTCACTTGTTCAAGTTCAAAACCTAGGAGTTATCCTTGACTTCTTTCCTTCCTTCACTCCCACCTCCACATCCGGTAAAGAAATCAGATATCAAATCTGCCGGAACATAATTCCAAATTCATTCACTTTTCTCCGTCTCCACTGACAGCCTGCCTAGTCCAAGCTTCCATCATCTATTCTCTGAAGACCACAAGAGCCTCCTTTGTTCTTTCTGCTTCCATTCTTGTCCCCATATAGTCTGTTGACACAACTGTCAGAGTAATCTTTTCCAAGGCAAACCAGATCTTGTCACCTCCCATTACACCAACAATAAAATCCATAGTTCATACTGTAGCTTATGGAGCCTTGTATTCATTCAACATGATCTACTAGGCTTCATGCTATCTCTCCAACTTAATTTCCTACCATTCTTCTCTCATTTACCATTTTCCAGGCATACTGGCCTTCTCTCTATTCCTTGAACATGGGATATGCCAAACTCATTCCTGCCTCAGAGACTTAATACTATTTCAGGCTGGAAAACTCTTTTCCTGTAAGCCTTCTTGTGGCTGACACTTCTCCATGATGATCTTTTTTTATTTTTATTTTTTTTTTTTAATTTTCAGAGTGAAGGTCTTTCTCTGTTGCCTAGGGTGGAGTGCAATAGCACAATCACGGCTCACTGCACCTTCAAATTTCTAGGTTGAAGGGATTCTCCCACCTCAGCCTCCTGGATAGTTAGGACTACAAGCATGCACCACCATGCCCAACTACATTTTTTTAAATATTTGTAGAGATGTGGGTCTCCCTGTGTGTCCCAGGCTAGTCTGAAACTTGTGGGATAAAGCAATCCTCTTGCCTCAGCCCCTCAAGTTGCTGGGATTATAGGTGTGAGCCACCACAACGAGCCCTGTGATGGGCTTTACTAACTCTCCTGCCCCTTCATTCTCTATCACGTAGTTTGCTTGTTTTCATAGCATTTCTAATTCTCTGTCATTATCTTGTGTATTTTTTACTTTATACCCCATCTTATTTGTTGGTATGGCCCCCAGCACTAAGTGCAGTGTTGCCACAAAGCAAGACTATAAATACATGTTTGTGGACTATGTGAGTGTACTGTCTGAGGCCAAAGAGTGCATTCCAGCAGAGAGATACACTTATTTAGCAGGTACTTACCTGCCCCTGCTATGGGTACAGTAATATACTAGATAATGGGGATACAAAATCACAAATGACATAATCCTTTCTCTGTTTAATCTTTGGGAATCTGATTCTGAATATGCTTGAAACCTTATCTCTTGAACAAAACAAAATCTACAATCTCCACATGAGGAAGTGATGATTGAACTCTGATACCTGGGTATTACTTTCCCCATGTGGGTTTCTCATTCTGAGAAGCCTCTTAGCCTCTTTTTTTTGGGAGGTGGGGGGAGACAGAGTTTCACTCTTGTTGCCCAGGCTGGAGTGCAGTGGCACAATCTTGGCTCACTGCAACCTCCACCACCTCCCAAGTTCAAGTGATTCTCCTGCCTCAGCCTTCCAAGTAGCTGGGATTACAGGCATGCACCACCACACCTGGCTAATTTAGTATTTTTAGTAGAGATGGGGTTTTACCATGTTGGCCAGGCTGGTCTCTACCTCTTGACCTCAGGTGATCCACCTCGGCCTCCCAAAGTGCTGGGATTACAGGCATAAGCCACTGCGTTCAGTTGCCTCTGACCCTCTTTTAAAAGCTCTAGGCCAGCTCTGTAGAGTCATTTCTCTTGGTTTTTCTGAGCATAGCTAAAGTAGGCAAAGTCTGTCACAAAAATAATTTTTTTTTTATAAGAGAAAATTTACCATTATAAGAGAAAAATTTACCATTATAAGAGAAAAATACAGAAATAAAAAGAGATCTTTAGGGACAGAAATACAGCCCTTCTGCCTAAAAGGGCTGACATAGGTAAGTTTTAGATTTTGTGAAGGGGAGAGGCATCTTAAAATCTCCCCACCAAGAACTACCTTCCAGGGCATTGACTTTTTTTTTTTTTCTTGAGACGGGGGCTCGCTCTGTTACCCAGGCTGGAGTACAGTGACACTAACATGGCTCACCGTAGGCTCAGCCTTCTAGGCTCAAGCAATCCTTCTGTCTCTGTCTCAGCCTCCCCTGAAGCAGGGACTACAGACATGTGCCACCACCCCCAGCTAGTTTTTGGTTTGTTGGTTTCTATATAGACAGAGTCTCAACATCTTGCCCAGGCTGGTCTCAAACTCCTGGGCTCAATCCGTCCTCCCACGTCAGCCTCCCAAAATGCTGGGATTACAGGTGTGAGCTATCATGCCTGGCCTTGATCACTTTTTGGCCGAGACCAGGAGATTAAAATATGGGCTTGCCCTCTTCTCCCTCCCAGTTTTAGACTCTGCCTCTGCCACATATTGCCAGTGGCATGATAGAACTAATGCCTTCAGAAAGATTTTTACCTCTTCTCAAAAAGGTAAGACTGTTCTCCAGGTGCAATAATTAAGCGCAGGTTAATACTGTGTTTCCTACAGTGTGGCACTTGTGTAATATGTCATGTGATTTTATTGTATTTATTTATTTTGAGATGGAGTCTAGCTCTGTCACCCAAGTTGGAGTTAGTGGCATGACCTCAGCTCACTGCAGCCTCCGCCTCCCAGGTTCAAGCAGTTCTTCTGCCTCAGTCTCCCAAGTAGCACTGGATTACAGGTGTGCACCACCACGCCTGGCTAATTTTTGTGTTTTTAGTATAGGCATGTTGGCCAGGCTGGTCTTGAACTCCTAACCTCAAGTGATCTGCCCAACTCAGCCTCCCAAAGTGCTGGCATTACAGGCTTGAGCCACCACACCCAGCCCTGTTATGTAATTTTAAATGTTTCAAAGTCAGATCAAGAGCAATGAGAAAGCATTCCCTTTTCGAGTCTTTCAGTCCTCCTGATTCTATCTGGGAAGAAGTTTCAGTTGGGTACTACCATGTCTTAAAACCTCTCAGCACAGTTTCTGTTCTCTTCTCCCTGGGGAATGCTCCAAGCCTCATTTTTATCATATTTATTTTTATTGGTATCTTCTTAAGTTTATGATCTAAAGATTCCTTTTTAAAAGAAGTTACTAAGTAAAGAAAGTTGGCATACATAAAATTATAAAATAAGTAATAGTGTAGGTGGTGTGAGAACATAGCATGAGTCATGGCAGCAGTAGGAGAGGGTGGCTGAGGTCTGCCAGTGTCCTAGTATGGCATTCCATTATTCAGTGCCTGTGTTTGAGGCAGAGTTCAAACACAGTGCTGTTGAAGTAGTGTTTGTCAACTCACTGATTTCTTATTTTCCCCTTTGTAGTGGAGCACATGATCCAGAAGAACCAATGTCTCTTCACCAACACCCAGTGTAAGGTTTGCTGCGCCTTGCTTATTTCTGAGTCCCAGAAGCTGGCACATTACCAGGTATGCCATCATACTTTTAGAACTGCATTTCTTTTCAGATCCAGTGCCAAGCCCCTCATTCTCCCTGGCTTGCATGGTGAAGTGTAATTGCTTAACCACCCAGATGTTGTCTTCATGTATGTTGGCTTGTGACTTGAAGATTGACTTAATTTCTCTGAGTCTCATCTCTCCTATCCAAATCAGGATCATTATATGTATATCTTCCCTTGCAGCTTGGCATAGCATAAAATAGGAGCTTTGGCTTTAAATAGATCTGAGTTTGAATGAAAACTCTGCTACTTATCTTGGGCAAGAAACTTCATCATTTTTACACTTAGTTTCCTCATCAAATGGTCATAATTTTCTCATGGATTGTTTGTGAAGATTAAATTTGATAGCTGTAAAGTGCCTTGCACAGAGTAGGAACTCAAACTTCCCTCACCTCCTTCTCAAAACTTTTTGTGAGGATGAGTCAGACAAAAATCTAGTAAGTGTTTTTGAGTGCCTTCGGTATGAAGTGGCATTTGGCCATCTTTGATCTTTCTCCTGGGTTCTTGCAGAGCAAAAAACATGCCAACAAAGTGAAGAGATACCTAGCAATCCATGGAATGGAGACATTAAAGGGGGAAACGAAGAAGCTAGACTCAGATCAGGTAATACAGCTGCCATATTGAGCCTGCTTGTTTCCTGATGAAGCCAGCCAGCAGGTTGGTACGATGAGCAAGTCAGACTGTCTCGGCTTCAGATCCCAGCCCTGTTGTGTGACTTGGGCAAATCTGTTACTTCACCAAGTCTCGATTTCTTCCTCTGTAAAAATGAGGATGGTAATATCAACTACCTTTCAAGATTTTTCCAAACTAAAATGAGGGCAGGTTTATAAAAAGTGCCTAATTCAGAGCCTGGCACATAGTAGGGACTCAGTAATGGAGCTGGTGTTACATAATACCACCTAGTGGTTTATTGGAGCAAGACAAGAGAAAGTGGAAAGAAGCCAGGCTGCTTGCTTTCTTGAGAGCCAGGAAAAAGACCTAAGTTCAGCACTTGGATGTTTTGAATAAATAAGCAGAAGGAACACCTTTCAAAATGCCTGCTCTGATTGAGGGGTGATCACATGTGCTTTTTGGCTCAGAAATACTATGAGCATTGTGCTGAAGCAACCCCCAATCCCTCGGGAGTATCGTCTCATTATGGGAAAAGAAGTTGAGCAGACTAGGGCTCCAAGCTGGCTCTGTGTCTTACTGGTCAGGTAACTTTGGCCAAGTCACTTAACCTCTGTGAACTTCACTCATAAAGTAGAGATAACTCCTACTTCGTAAGGGTATTGTAAGGTAAAATTTCAATTCCTAATAGATGCTCAATAAATAAGAGTTTACTCTATAAACTGCTACCTCCTATTATGGTAGCCACAGGTTAGGAAGAGACTTGTTTATCTCTTCTCAAAATTCACTGGACCCCTCCCCTGGTCTCCCTTCTTCTTATTTATTTAATTTATTTGTCCCTGGTTTCCCTCCTTTCTATCTATTTCCCTAACTGTCTGTCTATTTATTTTTGAGACAGGATCTGCCTCTGTCACCCAGGCTGGAGTGCAGTGGTACGATCATGGCTCACAGCAGCTTCAACCTCCCAAGCTCAAGTGAATCCTCCCACTTCAGCCTCCCAGGTAGCTAGGACTACAGGCACACATCACCACGTCTGGCTAACTGGAATGCAATGGCGCAATCTCAGCTCACTGCAACCTCCGCCTCCTGGGTCCAAGCAATTCTTGTGCCTCAGCCTGCCAAGTAGCTGGGACTACAGGCGTGCGCCACCATGCCCAGCTGCTTTTTGTATTTTTAGTAGAGAGGGGGTTTCACCATGTTGGCCAGGCTGGTCTGAAACCCCTGACCTCAAGTGATCTACCTGCCTCAGCCTCCCAAAGTGCTGGGATTACAAGTGTGAGCCACTGTGCCCAGCCACCTGGCTAATTTTTAAAGTATTTTTTGTAGAGACAGGGTTAGGCTTTGTCTTGAATTCCTGGGCTCAAGCAATCCTCCCACCTCAGCCTCCCAAAGTACGAGGATTACAGGTGTGAGCCACTGCATCTGGCCCTCTTATAATTTATAATTCAGAAAGGCAAGATCAATTCTATGACCCTGGGCAAGTCATTTTACATCTTTGCACCTTGGTTCCTTTAACTTCAGGATGGGTGGCTTGATGGTTCAAATGAAATTGCAGCATCTGTCCACCTCCTACCCTCTACACCACCAACAGAGAATTACCAAGCCCAAAATGTCAGTAGTGCCAAGGTTGACAAATACCTAGTAAATACCCTATTCAGATATCAGGCTTTCTCAGAGAGATGTTAATGTAGTCTTGAAATACATGGTTTTCTAGCCTAATCATAATCAACAAGTAGAACCCAATGGGAGGCCAGATGCAGTGGCTCATGCCTGTAATCCTAGCACTTTAGCTGGCTGAGGTGGATAGATTGCTTGAGCTCAGGAGTTTGAGACCAGCCTGGGCAACATGGTGAAACCCCATCTTTACAAAAATTAGCCGGGTGTGGTAGCATGAACCTGTAATTCAGCTACTTGCAGGGGTGAGGTGGGAGAATTACTTGAGCCCCGGAGGTGAAGACTGCAGTGAGCCAAGATCACACCACTGCACTCCAGCATGGTTGACAGAGTGAGACCCTGTCTCAAAAAAAAAACACAACCCAGTGGTCCATTTGTTCAGCAAACCCTGAGCATCTACTGTGTGCCAGACTCCAGCTGGGTGTGAAGGATAGGAAACAAAGATGAGTCAAATAGTCCCTGTCCCAGTGTCACACTTGAGTTCACAGAAAAGTCTCCTAAGCTAAGACACTGTCAGTTTATGGTGGCAAGTGGTATGACAGAGGTCTATTTAATGTACTCTGGAAGTACAGAAGAGGAGCAGGGTTAATTCTTCCTGGAATACACAGACAAAAGGACTTCATAGTTGTTTACTGAATGATTTTTTTTTTTTTTTTTTGGAGTGAAAGTCCCCCAGGGAAGAGCTGATATTTAAATTGGGTTTTGAAGGCTAAGCAGACACACTGCTAGGCAGGAAAGGAAGAAAAAGCATTTTAGACAGCAGGAATGGTCCAAGCAAAGCAAGGAAGCATCAGAGAATAAAGTGGGGGATGATGAGTAGAGCCTGGGACGAAGTAGCTGAAGAAGAATCTAGAAAGTAGGTTGGGGTTAATGTGTGTTAATCCCTATTCTCTTACGGGCAGTGGGAAACGATTGAAGGTTTTCTGGTGGGGCAGTGGTGTGATCAGGCCTGTGTTCTTTCCTCCAACCAGAAGAGCAGCAGAAGCAAAGACAAGAACCAGTGCTGCCCCATCTGTAACATGACCTTTTCCTCCCCTGTTGTGGCCCAGTCACACTACCTGGGGAAGACCCATGCAAAGAACTTAAAGCTGAAGCAGCAATCCACTAAGATGGAAGGTACTTGTTTTCCTGAGTAGTGCTATATTGGGGCTCCTCCTGTCCTCAGGACACCATTGCCAGGGGCTCATAGAAATGCTCACTGGGGCCACAGACTTGAAGAGGTTAAATTGCTTTTGAGAGCCCTTAAAAATCTCGAGGTAGGCCAGGCGCAGTGGCTCAGACCTGTAATCCCAGCACTTTGGGAGGCCGAGGTGGGCAGATCACCTGAGGTCAGGAGTTCAAGACCATCCTGGCCAACATGGTGAAACCTCATCTCTACTAAAAATACAAAAAATCAGCCGGTCATGGTGGTGTGCGCCTATAATCCTAGCTATTGGGAGGCTGAGGCAGGAGGATCACTTGAACCCAGGAGGCGGGAGTTGAAGTGAGCTGAGATCCTGCCATTGCATTCCAGCTTGGGCAACAAGAGCGAAACTTTGTCTCAAAAACAAAACAAAAAAAACTCCAAGTAGACCCAGCTTCATTGAAATGCAGCCTCAGAATTGTGCTCACCTAGCCTCCCTTTCTTTGGTTACCTGTTTTTCTCTATAGCCTGAGCTTTTGTCCTAATAATTGTAACTCAGGATTGCCAGAGTCCTCCAGGCCACGCATATCATGAGAGCATTCTATCTCCTACCTCTCCCACTTAGATTTTTCCATCCCAGCATCCACCTGCCCTTATTACTGCATGTTCCAAGTTGAAAGCTAAATTCTCATCTTTTTCACATGCTCAGGTTATGGCCTACTCACTTTAATCCTCAAAAGCTGCCTGTTCTCCTCAAGACAGAGACTTGCCTTTCAAAGCTGAATACTTCACTGCTGCTACTACTGCCCAGCAATCTGTAGCTGCCATGAATTCATTCCTAGTACAGGGACTTCTGAAATAGCCCTCTTTAACTTGTCGCTGCTAGGGCTCAGCCCTCACTTTCATCTCATTAACTCCTGACTGTCTGGGGTTTTAACCTCTGCTAACTGCAATTAGTCAAGGGTGAAAGTTCTTTGATGTTCATTTCATTGTTTTCTTGGTAATTTTTACTTCTCTATTTTGGACCAAGAAGTAGACTACACTATTAGTAATACTATTATCCTTTTTTTGTTTACTGTCAATAGTGTTTTGGAAGGCTTTGAAGGTAGGGTGGAAAAAAAAAAATCATAATTTTTTTTTTTTTTAATAGAGATGTCTTCTCACTATGTTGCTCAGGCTGATCTTGAACTCCTGGCCTTAAGTGATCCTCCCATCTTGGCCTCCCAAAGTGCTGGGATTACAGACATTAGCCACACCTGACCACTCATAATTATACAGCTATATCACACCTACATCTAGTTATCCATGGTATGAAACAACAGAGTGCAGACTCTGAAATCACAGAGTCCCAGGTTTAAAGCCTGGCACTGTTACTTACTGTTTGTATGACCTTTTTTGTGTCTGAATTGCCTAACCTATAAAATGATGATAATACCATCTACTTCATCAGTTGTGAGGATATGATAATGTATATTAAAAACATAGGACATCCCTGGTAGTCTAGTGGTTAGGAAAAAAGAAAAAATAGGACATAGGCTGGGCATGGTGGCTCATGCCTGTAATCTCAGAACTTTGAGAGGCCGAGATGGGCGGATCACTTGAGGTCAGAAGTTCAAGACCAGCCTGGCCAACACAGTGAAACCCTGTCTCTACTAAAAATATGAAAATTAGCTGGGTGTGGTGGCTCGAGCCTGTAGTCTCAGCTACTTGGGAGGCTGAGACAGATTGCACCACTGCACTCCAGCTTGGGTGACACGGCAAGAGCCTGTCTCAAAAAAAAAAAGAATTTTATAAGATCAGACTAATCTTTCCACATATGGGAAAATTGTCTGCATTATGCCTGGTCCCTAAAACTTCATACTCAAGAGATTATTTTCCATATTCACTTTCAGCTTTTGCCACATACCGATTTGTTTTTATATAGTTGTGATCATAATTTCATGTACCATTTATATCCTGCTTTTACTTTTCATTTAATTTTACAGTGTAAGCACATTTCCATCTTATTACACAAGTTTATAACTATATTTCTGAAATTTTTAATGTAAAAGTAATACAGGCATATGGTAGGAGATCTAGAAAATAAAGATAAATGAAAAGAAAAATTACCCGTAATTTTATCATTCATAGATAATCACTGTTAACATTTTGGAGTACTGTTTCTCCTATAATCTTTTGTTATGTGTATGTGTGTATATTAGTTTTATGCTTAGGTTAACTCCATGTATATGTGCATACAAACATTAAAGTACTTTAAATAACCTTAATGTTTTTATAAAAACAATGCATACTCATTATGCATTCCAGTTTAAACAATTGCAGGCTGGGCACGGTGGCTCACGCCCATAATCCCAGCACTTTGAGAGGCTGAGGTGGGCAGATCACAAGGTCAGGGGTTCAAGACCAGCCTGGCCAACATAGTGAAACCCTGTCTCTACTAAAAATACAAAAATTAGCTGGGCATGGTGGCACGCGACTGTAGTCCCAGCTACTCAGGAGGCTGAGGCAAGAGAATAGCTTGAACCTGGGAGGCGGAGGTTGCCATGAACCGGGATCGTGCCATTGCACTCCAGCCTGGGTGACAGAGTGAGACTTTGTCCCAAAAAAAAAAAAAGAAAGAAAAAAACAATTGCAAAAGTAAAACATCACCCAAATCCTACCACCAAGAGAGAAATACTATTAATATTTTGGTGATGTTTCAGAATACCAGTATACACGTATGGAGTACACATGTGGGTTTTTTTGTTTTGTTTTTGTTTTTTTAAAACAAAGTCTCACTCTGTCACCCAGGCTGGAATGCAGTGGCACTATGTGGGCTCACTGCAACCTCCACCTCCCGGGTTCAAGCAATTCTTCTGCCTTAGCCTCCCAAGTAGCTGGGATTATAGGCACACGCCACCATACCCCGCTAATTTTGATATTCTTTAGTAGAGTCAGGATTTCACTATTTTAGCCAGGCTGGTCTTGAACTCCTGGCTTCAAACAATGATCTTACCATGTGGGGTGTGTACAGTTGCCTTTTTTTTTTTTTGAGACGGAGTCTCCCTGTTTTGCCCAGGCTTGGGTGAAGTGGCGTAATCTCGACTCACTGCAACCTCTGCCCCCTGGGTTCAAGCAATTCTGTCTCAGCCTCCCCAATAGCTGGGATTATAGGCGCATACCACCACACCCGGCTAGTTTCGTATTTTTAGTAGAGATGGGGTTTCACCATGTTGGTCAGGCTGGTCTCAAACTCCTGACCTCAGGTGATTCACCTGCCTCTGCCTCCCAAAGTGCTGGGATTACAGGTGTGAGCCACCACGCCTGGCCATACAATTGCCTTCTATACATTTTATATTTAATATGACATTTTTATTTCCCCATGTTATTAAAAACTTCTTTATAAGCATTTTTGGTGACTGCATCATACCACATTTAACATTTCTCTAATGCTGAACATTTAATCTCCCCACTTTTTTCGTGTTACAAATAACACTACAGTGAATATCTCTGTAGAACACTTTATCATATTTCAGGTTATTTTCTGAGAAAGGACTCTATAGCTCTCCATTTTATTGAATGTGCATTAAATAGTTCTTCCAGACTTACTTAGCCTTTCACCGCTGATGCTTCTCTTCAGTATCTTAAAGAATGACTTTTTCTCTTAAAAACCATTATACCTCTTTTCTGATGTTAAAAATCTACATTCATTTTAGAAAAGTTGGAAAATAGTAGGCTGGGTTTGGTGGCTCATGCCTGTAATCCCAGCACTTTGGGAGGCCAGCGGGGTGGATCACCTGAGGTCAGGAGTTCGTGACCAGCCTGACCAACATGGTGAAACCCCATCTCTACTAAAAATACAAAAATTAGCCAGTCATGATGGTGCATGCCTGTAATCTCAGCTACTTGGGAAGCTGAGGCAGGAGAATCTCATGAACCTGGGAGGTGGAGGTTGCAGTGAGCCAAGATCACGCCATTGCACTCCAGCCTGGGCAACAAGAATGAAACTCCGTCTCAAAAAGAAAGGGGGGCTGGGTGCAGTGATTCATGCCTGTGATCCCAGCACTTTGGGAGGCCATGGTGGGCACATCACTTGAGGTCAGGAGTTCAAGACCAGCCTGACCAACATGGAGAATCCCTGTCTCTACGAAAAATACAGGATTAGCCAGGTGTGGTGGTGCATGCCTATAATCCTAGCTACTTGGAAGGCTGAGGCAGGAGAATCACTCGAACTCAGGAGGCAGAAGTTGCAGAGAGGCAAAGGTTATAGTGAGCTGAGATCACACCATTGCACTCCGGTCTGGGCAATAACAGCGAAACACCATCTCAAAAAAAAGAAAAGGAAAAGTTGGAAAATAGTGAAACACACTCTACTCTCTATGCTTTTGATCTTTTTTTCCACTTAATCACCTATATGTTTTTTCTTGTTGTTCTATAAAATTGAGGACATAGGCTGGGCATGGTGGCTCACACCTGTAATCCCAGCACTTTGGGAGGCCAAGGCAGGTGGATCACTTGAGGCCAGGAGTTCCAGACCAACCTGGCCAACATGGTGAAACCTGGTCTCTACTTAAAAATATAAAAATTAGCTGGGCATAGTGGCGCACGCCTGTAGTCCTAGGTACTTGGGAGGCTGAGGCAGGAGAATCATTGAACCTGGGAGGCGGAGGTTGCAGTGAGCCAAGATCACACCACTGCTCTCCAGCCTGGTGACAGAGTGAGACTCCGTCTAAAAAAAAAAAAAAAAAAAAAAATTGAGGATATAAGAAGCAGATTGATATGTAACTTGAGTTTTTTGTTGTTGTTGTTTTTGAGATAGAGTCTTGCTCTTTTTGCCCAGGCTTGAGTGTAATGGCACGATCTCAGCTCACTGCAACCTCTGCCTCCCGAGTTCAAGTGATTCTCCTGCCTCAGCTTCCCGAGAAGCTGGGATTACAGGCATTCGCCATCACACCCCACTAATTTTGTATTTTTTTGGTAGAGAACAGGTTTTACCATGTTGGCCAGGCTGGTCTCAAACTCCTGACCTCAGATGATCTGCCCTTCTCAATTTTCCAAAGTGCTGGGATTCCAGGCACGAGCCATCACACCTGGCCCGTAATGCACTTTTTTTACGCTTAACACCACAAACAGAGTATTTTCTCATATTATAAAATATTCTACAACATGTACATTACTTTTTTAATGACTTGCTGAAACAAAATCAACAGGCAGAGAAATTGAGATTTCCTAAACTGGAAAACCATTGTGGGAAAGGCCAGCAAATTTCTTCTGGCTTGCCCAAAATCCTCAAAACTTCCCCAATTGAAGTGGTATGGATATGGAAGAGCATCTGAGCTATCTCATCTGAGAGTCCTGCTGAGTCCCATCCCTCCTCCACCACTGGTGAGGGCTTCTGGGCCCCACACTTTTTTTTTTTTTTTTGAGATGGAGTCTCGTCTGTCACCAGGCTGGAGTGTAGTGGTGCAATCTCAGCTTACCGCAACCTCCTCCTCTTGGGTTCAAGCGATTCTCCTGCCTCAGCCTCCCAAGTAGCTGGGACTAAAGGTGCATGCCATGTATTTTTAGTAGAGACGGTGTTTCACCATGTTGGCCAGGCTGGTCTCAAACTCTTGACCTTGTGATCTGCCTGCCTCAGCCTCCCAAAGTGCTGGGATTACAGGCATGAACCACTGCGCCTAGCCTGGGCCCCACATTTTTAAAGCAATAGTTGTTAGGTTGACACCATTCCAGCCACATGGACTTGTTAGTGAGTTGTGGCATGCACTTTATGAGGCAGCAGCGCAGCCCACAGTCAGCATCAAGACGTAGGTTGATGCACAAGAGGCTCACATGTATGCCCACGCCAGGCTCTGATTAACTGAATTCATTGACCAGAATCAGGGATATTTTCTGAAAGTGAAAATATGAGCTATAGCCTTTAAGTCTTCTTGCCACACTCTGGCAGCCTAGCATAGCAGAGAGAGCATAGGCTTTAGGCTCACAGACCTGGCTTCACTCACTAACTGGGTCACCTTGGGCAAATCACTTCACTCATCTGAGCCTCAGTTTTTCTGCATAATGTGGCAAAGTGATACCTATCTCATTGGGGTAGTTCTGAGGACCAAAGGAGAAAATATATGTGCAAAACACATAACTAAATGTTAACAGTCCTCTTCTCTCCCTACTCAGCCTATAATGCGGTGTAGCCTAAAAGACATCCCTAGTATGGTTACCTTTTCTTTTCTTTTTTTGAGACAGAGTCTCGCTCTGTTGCCCAGGCTGGAGCGCAGTGGGGCCATCTTGGCTCACTGCAACCTCCGCCTCCTGAGTTCAAGCAATTCTCCTGCCTCAGGCTCCCAAGTAGCTGGGATTACAGGTGTATGCCACCACACCCAGTTAATTTTTTTGTATTTTTTTAGTAGAGGTGGGGTTTCACAATGTTGGCCAGGCGGATTTCAAACTCCTGACCTCAGGAGATTCTCCTGCTTCAGCCTCCCAATGTGCTGGGATTACAGGCGTGAGCTACCAGGCCTGGCCGCATGGTTACCTTTTCTAAATGACCCCATATGAGCTACAGGAACTCACGCCTCAATTTCTATATGCACTGGTTCCGAGTTCTGCAACTGTGTTACTTTGAGAATGAGAATTAAACTCCCAAACTTGTCCCACTTGTTGTGAAGTTCTAAGAAATGCTGAAGTATCCCTGCAAGAGTACAGGTAGCATCTAGTCTATTGCAATTTGGCAACTTGATAGGAGACGTTCAGAGTCTCCTGAGAATATGAGAAAATCAGGATTTGTGTGCTTATTAACGTAGTTAAAGCTGCTGAGTGAAATAGCCAGTCTTTGGGCTCCCTCAAATCTTCCCAGTTTTCCCAATTAGAGAATGCATTCACTGTACGATTCGCATAGGTAGTGCCACATCTGCAAGTGGGATTAACTGGTGACACAGCCTCTCTTTCTATTCAGCATACTCAAAAGTCTGGCACCTTCTGGGTTTCTTCATTGTTTCTGTTTGGACTCTCTCACCGCAGCTCTGTCGAAACGCCTTACAAATCCTTTCCTTATGGCCTCCACCTTAGCCTTGCACCAGAATAGAGAGATGATAGACCCAGACAAGTTCTGCAGCCTCTGCCATGCGACTTTCAACGACCCTGTCATGGCTCAACAGCATTATGTGGGCAAGAAACACAGAAAACAGGAGACCAAGCTCAAACTCATGGCGCGCTATGGGCGGATGGCGGACCCTGCTGTCACTGACTTTCCAGGTGAGGGGGCCTCGCTCACACCCAGAGCTGGACCAGGGCTTGGCCATTGGGGCTCTCTGGACCAGCCGATGTTGTAGTTTTCCTCCCTAGTTCTTGTAAGTAGGGTTTGCAAACTCAGATGCCTACAGAAGCCAGATGAGAAATTTAAATGAGTGAGAGCCAGGAAGGGGATGTGGACAGCTGAAGAGTGAATGCCACTTCTAGTCAGTTGTAGATGGTTGTTGCCATATCTTTCAGGTTTTCAAAAGACTGGAAAGCCAGATTTATATAGAAATCCCTCTGATTTTTAAATGTGTAACTAAAAATTTTTAAGCCCAGCCAGGCATGGTGGCTTATGCTATAATCCAAACACTTTGGGAGGCCAAGGTAGGAGGATCGCTTGACCCCAGGAGTTCGAGACCAGCCTGGGCAACACAGCAAGACCCCGTCTCCACTAAAACTTAAAAAAAAATTAGCTGGGCGTGGTGTCACATGTCTGTAGTTCCAGCACCTTGGGAAGGCTGAGGTGGGAGGATAACTTGAGCCCAGGAGGTCAAGGCTAAAGTAAGCTATGTTTGTGCCACTGCATTTCAGTCTGAGTGACAGCCAGACCGTGTTTCAAAAAAAAATTTTTTTTTTTTTTTAGATGGAGTCTCACTCTGTCTCCCAGGCTGGTGCAGTGGTGTTATCTTACTTCACTGCAACCTCTGCCTCCTGGGTTCAAGCGATTCTCATGCCTCAGCCTCCTGAGTAGCTAGGATTACAGGCATGTGCCACCCTGCCTGGCTAATTTCTGGCTAATTGTTTTTGTATTTTTAGTAGAGACAGGGTTTCACCATGTTGGCCAAGTTGGTCTTGAACTCCTGACCTCAAGCGATCCACCCGCCTTGGCCTCCCAAAGTGCTGAGATTTACAGGTGTGAGGTTCTGATCTAATCAGCCTGTAATTCCAGCTACTTGGGAGACTGAGGCAGGAGAATCACTTGAACCCAGGAGGCAGAGGTTGCAGTGAGCTGAGATCATACCACTGTACTCCAGCATGGGAGACAAAGCGAAACTCTGTCTAAGCCACCTTCGCCCAGCCAAAGAAAAAAAATTATTTTTAAACACTATGTAAGTCAAACCTGTCTATAAGCCAGATTTGGGCCAAGGACCCTCAGCGGATTAGATCAGAACCTCATGTTCTGATAGTTCTTACTTTATACCTCCACAAAGGTGAAACCCTGAAAGAGAAAAGGTTGCTTCCTATCAGCAGAATTTAGACTCCTACATTAAAACTTTGCCTCCCCCATTCTCTGGTTTTGGTTATATTAAAGAGATACTGGTACCAAGAAAAACTACTAAAACTGTACATACACATGGTCCCCAACTTCCTGTGGTCCAACTTTATGATTTTCCAGCTTTATGAAGGTGTGAAAGCTATAGATGTTCAGTAGAAACTGTACTTCTCTTGCACTGCTAGGCAACAATTTTAATAGATTTATCCGGATTTAACCCCATTGTAAGTCAAGGAACATCTGTAGAGAAAGAGAGAAAGCATGGAAATCTTCTCTTGACTTGCAGGATCCATTCACCATTCATTGGTAAAGGATGAATTCCTTGCTTTTATCTTTTTTTTTCCTTCTTTTTTTTTAAGAGACAGGGTTTCTCTATGTTGCTTAAGCTGGTCATGAACTCTTGGGCTCAAGTGATCCTCACCTTGGCCTCCCAGAATGCTGTGATTACAGGCATGAACCACTACACCCAGCCTCCTTTTATTAAGTATGCATTTAAGTCTTGCTTAAAGTATTTGTGTATTTTGGTACTTTTAATGCTGTTTTAAAATGAACATTCCTGGGCCAGGCACGGTGGCTCATGCCTGTAATCCCAGCACTTTGGGAGGCCAAGGCAGGTAGATCACAAGGTCAGGAATTCAAGACCAGCCTGGCCAAGATGGTGAAACCCCATCTCTACTAAAAATACAAAAATTAGCTGGGTCTGGTGGCGGGCGCCTGTAACTACTTGGCTGGCAGAGGCAGGGAATAGCTTGAACCCGGGAGGCAGAGGTTGTAATGAGCTGAGATCACGCCATGCACTCCAGCCTGGGCGACAGATAGAGCAAGACTCTGTCTCAAAATCTAAATAAAAAAATAAGCATTCCTTAAAGTTGACTGGAAAGGTGGGCTTCCTTATTTTGAGACTGAGTCTTGCTCTGTCACCCAGGATGGAGCGCAGTGGCGTGATCTTGGCTGACTGCAACATCCGCCTCCCAGATTCAAATGATTCTCCTGCCTCAGCCTCCTGAGGAGCTGAGACTACAGGCACATGCTACCACACTTGGCTAATTTTTGTATTTTTAGTAGAGATGGGGTTTCACCATGTTCACCAGGCTGGTCTCAAACTCCTGACTTTGGGTGATCCGCCCACCTTGGCCTCCCAAAGTGCTGGGATTACAGAGGTGAGCCACCATGCTCCACCGGTCTTCCTAATTTTTTAACATTTAACTTTAAATATATTGTAACTCATCAGGATCTTTTTATAAAATCACCAACTTCACGCTTAGGGGAAAAATTAAAATGTAGGGACCATTTCTAACACATTAAGGGTAATTTAAAAAGACCTGGAAGAAATTCAGTCTTCATGAATATTATACTGTTAAGAGAGGAAAAAAGGCGGGGCATGGTGGCTCACGCCTGTAATTCCAGCACTTTGGGAGGCCAAGGTGGGTGGATCACAAGGTCAGGGGTTCGAGACCAGCATGACCAACATGGTGAAACCTCGCCTCTACTAAAAATACAAAAATTAGCCAGGTGTGGTGGCATGTGCCTGTAATCCCAGCTACTTCGGAGGCTGACGCAGGAGAATCGCTTGAACCCGGGAGGCAGAGGTTGCAGTGAGCTAAGATCATGCCACTGCACTCCAGCCTGGAAGGCAAAGCGAGACTCTGTCTAAAAAAAAAAAAAAAAAAATTCACCTTGATGATAGTTTTGCTTACATGTATTCTTGTTTGCTATGAATTCATTGAGAGAAAATATTTACTGTACATTCCAATTGTATTCATAAAACATTTCAAAATCTATGTGTATTTTAACATTTTGTGACATACTAACACATTTTTAGAAGATACTAGTCCCCGCTAATCCATAGGTGATACATTCCAAAACCCCCCATGGATGCCTGAAATGGCAGATAATACAAAACCGTCTCTATATACTATGTTTTTCTATCTGAGACCCAAGTTGGCTAAGGGACTAATGAGAAGATAGCATATACAGTGTGGTGAACAAAGGGATGATTCACATCCCGAACAGGGTAGAATGAGATAGCCTGAGATTTCATCACTCTACTCAAAATGGCCAGCACTTTAAAATACTTGTGAATTGTGGCCTGGCGCGGTGGCTCATGCTTGTAATCCCAGCACTTTGGGAGGCCGAGGCGAGTGGATCACCTGAGGTTGGGAGTTTGAGACCAGCCTGATCAAGATGGAGAAACCCCATCTCTACTAAAAATACATGGTGGTGCATGCCTGTAACCCCAGCTACTCAGGAGGCTGAGGCAGGAGAATTGCTTGAACCCGGGAGGCAGAGGTTGCGGTGAGCCAAGACCACGCCATTGCACTTCAGCCTGGGCAACAGGAGCGAAACTCTGTCTCAAAAAACAAACAAAACAAAACTTGTGAATTGTTTATTTCTGGAATTTTTAATTTTTAATTAATTAATTTCTTTATTTATTTTTGAGTTAGGGTCTTGCTCTGTCACCCAGGCTAGAGTGCAGTGGCACAGTTATGGCTCACTGAAGTCTCAACCTCTCAGGCTCAAGCATCCCTCCTACCTCAGCCTCCCAAATTGCTTAACTACAGGTGTGCGCCACCACATCCAGCTACTTCTTTATTTTTTTGTAGAGCCAGAGTCTCGCCATGTTGCCCCAGGCTGGTCTCAGACTCCTGGGCTCAAGCAATCCACCCATGTTGGCCTCCCAAAGTGCTGGGATTACAGACATGAGATACCATGCCCAGCGTGGCTTCTCTCTCTCTCTCTCTCTTTCTCTCTCTCTCTCTCTTGAGATGGAGTCTTGCTCTGTCACCCAAGCTATAGTGCAGTGGTGTGATCTAGGCTCACTGCAACCTCTGCCTCCCAGGTTTAAGCAATTCTCCTGCCTCAGCCTCCCAAGTAGCTGGAACTACAGGCTTGTGCAACCATGCCCGGCTAATTTTTTTATATTTTTAGTAGAGACGGGGTTTCACCGTGTTAGCCAGGTTGGTCTCGATCTCCTGACCTCATGATTCACCCGCCTTGGCCTCCCAAAGTGCTGGGATTACAGGCGTGAGCCACCATGTTTGGCCACAATTTTTTTTTTTTTTTTTTGAGATAGAGTTTTGCTCTTGTTGCCCAGGCTGGAGTGCAGTGGTGTGATCTTGGCTCACTGCAACCTCTGTCTTCTGGTTTCAAGCGATTCTCCCACCTCAGCCTCCCAAGTAGCTGGGATTATAGGTGCCCACTACCATGTCCAGCTAATTTTTGTATTTTTAGTAGAGTTGGGGTTTCACCATGTTGGCCAGGCTGGTCTGGAACTTTTGACCTTGTGATCCGCCTGCCTCGGCCTCCCAAAGTGCTGAGATTACAAGCGTGAGCCACCGTACCTGGTGGCATTTTTTATTTCACATTTTTGGACTGCAGTTGACCACAGATAACTGAAACCATAGAAAGCAGATCTGCAGATGGTGAGTGAGGTGTGCTGGCAGTGCTACTGTAATAATTGCATAGTATAATCTATTACTCCAGAACAGAAAGACCTCAAGTGAAGTTAACTAATTCATTTTACTTAGATTTCTAGGTAAAAACTGGTTCTGTAAATTAAGAAATAGAGTAGCTTCTTTATGGTAAAGATAACTTTCTGAAAAGTATACAGTTGTATTGAAATTTTACTAATATGTAGATTTTGCTACATATTACTATTACATATAATGTTTACTAATACGTAGTTTTTTTTTGTTGTTTTTTTTTTTTTGAGACTGAGTCTCGCTCTGTTGCCCAGGCTGGAGTACAGTGGTACAATCTTGATTCACTGCAACGTCCACCTTCTGGGTTCAAGTCATTCTCCTGTCGAAGCCTTTGAGTATCTGGGATTACAGACACCCACCACCACGCCTGGCTACTTTTTGTATTTTTAGTAGAGATGGGGTTTCATCGTGTTGGCCAGGCTGGTCTCGAACACCTGATATCAGGTGATCCGCCTGCCTCATCCTCGCAAACTGCTGGGATTACAGGCGTGAACCACTGTACCCAGCCCTAATATGTAGATTTTTGTGAGACTTCATATCCCTGAAATTTGGGTCACTAAGAGAACTTGAGAAAGTTACTTCATAAATGCGTGGAAACTGGAAATTGATTGTATATCTTTGGTAATAAAAAGGTAATGTCAGTGTTTTCAACAGAAAATATTGACCCTGAGTCACAAAATAAAGAATCTGGTCCTAAAGTCCCATACCGTAATAATGATTATAAACATCCTGATGTCCAGTCTAGAAAGACTTGGTAGGGTAAAAATATTACCTTGCTTTTCCAAAGGTTCTGTTTTCATTTTCTTGACATAAATTTGGCCCTGTTGAGTCCTTTTTAATTTGAATGAGCAAAGTATCTCCCCCTGCCTCAGGAATAACTTACTGATTAAAATAAAAAAACTAGGGCCGGGCGCAGCTGCTCATGCCTGTAATCCCAGCACTTTTTGAGGCCAAGGTAGGCAGATCACTTGAGGTCAGGAGTTCAAGCCCAGCCTGGCCAACATGGTGAAACCCCGTCTCCATTAAAAAAACAAAAACAAAAACAGAAATTTGGCTGGTTGCAGTGGCTCACACCTGTAATCCCAGCACTCTGGGAGGCTGAGGCAGGTGGATCACTTGAGGTCAGGAGTTTGAGACCAGCCTCACCAACATGGCGAAACCCCATCTCTACTAAAAATACAAAAATTAGCCAGGTGTGGTGGCACACACCATTACCCAGCTACTCCAGAGGCCAAGGCACAAGAATTGCTTGAATGGGAGGTTGCAGTGAGCTGAGATCTCGCCACTGCAGTCTTGCCTGGGCAAAAAAGGTAGACTCCATCTCAAAAAAAAAAAAATTAGCTGAGCGTGGTGGCATGCACTTGTAGTCCCAGCTACTCGGGAGTCTTGAGTCAGGAGAATCGCTTGAACCTGGTTGCAGTGAGCTGAGATCACACCACTGCACTCCAGCCTGGTTGACAGAGCGAGACTTCATCTCAAAAAAAGTAAAAATAAAAAATTAGTACTTAATGGAATGTTCATTTTATGGTAATTATTTCAAGTTTTTAAATACATAAGAGGAAAGTATTATAGAAAGACCTCTGTCTCTGGTTGGGTGTGATGGCTCATGCCTGTAATCTCAGCACTTTGGGAGGCCGAGGCAGGTAGATCACCTGAGATCAGGAGTTCAAGACCAGACTGGCCAACATGGTTAAACTGTGTCTCTACTAAAAATACAAAAAATTAGTTGGGCATGGTGACAGATACCTGTAACCCCAGCTACTCTGGAGATTTAGGCAGGAAAATCACTCAAACCCTGGAGGCAGAGGTTGCAGTGAGCCAAGATCGTGCCATTGCACTCTAGCCTGGGCAACAAGAGTGAAACTCTGTCTCAAAAAAAAAAAAAAAACAGAAAGAAAGATCTCTGTCTCTTTCTCTTTTAAGTTTCATTTTTTTTCTCTCTTTTTTTGGTTCTTATGTAGAACAAATAAAGACTCTAAAACGAATTTGTATGTTATCAACTTGAAATGCAGGTAGCAATCAAGCCAAATAACATGACTTTAAAATTGAGTGTTCTTGGCCAGGTGCAGTGGTTCATGCCTGTAATCCCAGCAGTTTGGGAGGCTGAAGTAGCTGCATCATTTGAGGTCAGGAATTCAAGACCAGCCTGGCCAACATGGTGAAACCCTATCTATACTAAAAATACAAAAAAATTAGCCAGGCATGTTGGTGCACACCTGTAATCCCAGCTACTTAGTAGGCTGAGGCAGGAGAATCACTCGAGCTTGGGAGATCGAGCCACTGCACTCCAGTCTGGGCAACAGGGTAAGACCCTGTCTGAACAAAAAAAAAAAAGGAAAAGAAAAATCAGATGTTCTACACCTTCACTTTGGGGTCATAGATTTTCAAGAGGACTTGGTTTTGAAGAAAATCAATACTTTTTTTAATTAAAAAAAGAAAAACTAGGCTGAGGGGCAGGGGTATTATATACTCTTTTGATCTCCACACATCCCTATAAATAGGTACGATTTCTATCACTTCACAAATAAAGAGGTTGAGACTCAGAGTGACTGGTTCAAGTTCATACAGCTGATAAGACCTTGATGTTGGTAAATGTTGACATCAGTATGGGCCTTTAGCTCTGTGTGGCTCCAAACCTACACTCCTTCCTCCTGCCTCCAGCTCTGAGCATACTTAGCAGGAGGCTTTCCAAGTATAGGATGTCTAACAGATGCACTGAGCCTTGCTCTGTCCCCCTTTTTACTCACGGAAGTGGGCTATTGACCTAGAATATGCAGGCAGTGACTTCAACTGACAAGGATTCTACTTTAGCAAAGAATTTAGGTGTTTTTGTTTTTGTTTTAGTAGAGACAGGGTTTTGCCGTGTTGGCCAGGCTTGTCTGGAACTCCTGGCCTCAAGTGATCCACCTGCCTCGGCCTCCCAAAGTGCTGGGATTACAGGCACGAGCCACTGAGCCTGGTCTATTTACGTTTGTTAACAGCTTGACTTCTCCCTGCTGGCTTTGTTCAAAGCCATTCATTCATTTAGCTCATTCATTTAGTCAAGTCATCTAACACTTACTGATAAGTACGGTAGTCCAGGGCTTGGGCTAGGTGCTCTCACATTTAATTACTTGATTTAATCCTGACATTAACTCTGTCGAGCAACTTTGATTACCCCATTTTACAGATGAGGATATTAAAACCAGAAAGATGAAGTGATTTGCCCAGGATTCCACACTAAAGAGTGGCAGAGCCAGAACACTCATTGAAACCTGGGTCTAGTTCTGTGTTGGATCCAGGGAATAGTTCCAGAGGGTCCCTGACAAGTGTCTCATGGCAAGTATGGATCTATTGTAAGATTACCCAGGGTGTCCAAATGCCACCAGGGGCAAATGGATCATCTACCAAGCAGATCAAATAAGCTTTAGAGTGGTTTTATACTCCAGGCTTGCATTTCTCTCATATTTCCCAAGAAGGCCAGAACTAAAACCTACATATCATTCAGGCAAATCCTTCTTGCCCCCAGAGCATTGAATGTCACCTCCAGGCTACTGAAATCCTCCTCTGTTTCACCCCATCACTTTCTCTCCCTAATTAGGATGTTGTCTCCCACTCAGTAGAGCTGCTTTCTGAGCCCCATGCTGATCTCCCAGTTTCTTCAGCCCTTATATACAGGACAAGTGCTCAACTCTTACTAAATTCATAGTAAGTATTTGTTGGACTTTTACCTAACATGTGCCAGGCACTGTGGTATATATGTAGCAAACAAGACAGGTATTGTCTATGTTCTTATGGAGCTTATAGTCTAGCACAGAACACAGGCATTTAGCAAATAGTTACAACTGTGACAGGCTTTAGAAAGAGACAAATGCAAGACTGTGGGCACATAAAATGAGGGGAGCTAACTTAGATAGGGGAGCAGGGATCAAGAAAGGCCCTCCAGAGGGCAAGTGGGCTAGTGTGGATACATAGTGATGCAGAGGAGATGAGCAGGCATCCACTTGTGACTTTGGGTCATGTTAGGGAGGTTGGCTTTTACCCTAAGAGCACTGGGAAGCCGTTGCCAGTTTGAGTGTTATGGGAAGATGATCCTGGTTCCAATGTGAAGAGGTTTGGAGCCTGGGCAACATGGCAAAACCCCATCTCTACAAAAAAATACAAAAATTATCCGGGTGTGGTGGTGCACGCCTATGGTTCCAGCTACTCTGGAAGCTGAGATAGGGGGATTGCTTGAGCCTGGGAAGTTAAGGCTGCAGTGAACTATGTTCACGTCACTGCACTCCGACCTGACAACAGAGCAAGACCCTGTCTCCAAAAAAAAAAAAAAAAAGAAGTTTGGAAAGGTTTGGAATAGAGTGAAAGGGTAGTGGAGGAAGACCAGCTATGAGGCTATAGGAGTAGTTCATAGTAGAAAAGTCTGGACTAATTTAACAGTGGAGAGGATGGACAGACATAAAGGGATTCAAGAGGTATGCAGGAAGTAGAGTTGTGAGGACTTGGCCATCAAAGGTGGAAGATGAAAGAAAGGAAGAAGTCATGGTTGATGCCCAGATTTCATCTTAAGCAAATAGGTTTCATTAGCTAGAGTTATAAGGTGCCTGTGAAACATCAAGAGATGTTAAAGAGACAGTTGGATATACAGGTCTAGAGCTCAAAGGAGAGATCTGGATTAGAGAAATTTATGTTTTTATCATATTAGGTGGATCCATATGAAATTATCATTTTTATAGGTTAGAAACTATTGACTTGGCCGGGCACCATGTGATCCCAGCACTTTGCGAGGCCGAGGCATGCAGATCACGTGGTCGGCAGTTCGAGACCAGCCTGGCCAACATGGCAAAACCCCAACTCTACTAAAAATACAAAACTTAACCAAGCATGGTGGTACAAGTCTGTAATCCCAGCTACTCAGGAGGCTGAGGCAAGAGAATTGCTTGAACCTGGGAGGTGGAGATTGCAGTGACCCAATATCACACCACTGCACTCCAGCCTGGGTGACAGAGCAAGACTCCGTCTTGAAAAATAAAAATTTAAAAAAAACTGTTGACTATTGATAATTTTATTTGTTTTAACCTAATAGATGGTAATTAAGTCATATAAATGAATGAGATACCTTGGACAGTTTAGAGAGAAAAGAACAGAGGGTCTAAGATTGAACCCTGTAGACATTCTGCCACATGCTGCAACATGGATGGACCTTGAGGACATTGTGCTAAGTGAAATAAGCCAGTTACAAAAGGACAAATATCATATGACTTCACATAAATGAAGTACCTAGAGTAGTCAAACTCAGAAACAGAAAGTAGAATGGTGCTTGCCAGGGGCAGTGGGAAATGAGTTGTTGTTTAATGGGTACAGAGTTTCAGTTTTGCAAGATGAAAAAGCTCTAGAGATTACTTAGACAACAGTGTGACTATACTTAACACTAATGACCTATACATTTAAAAATGGCTTAAGTAATAAATTGTTCATGTATTTTACCACAATTTAAAATAACCCACTGGGTGCAGTGGCTCACATCTGTAATCCCAGCACTTTGGGAGGCTGAGGTAGTCGGATCACTTGAAGTCAGGAGTTCAGTCAGCCTGGCCAACATGGTGAAACCCCATTTCTACTAAAAATACAAAAAAATTAGCTGGACATGCTTGTGCACGCCTGTAATTCCAGCTATTCAGGAGGCTGAGGGTGGCTTGAGAATTGCTTCAACCAGAGAGACGAAGGTTGCAGTGAGCCAAGATCGTTCTACTGCATGCTAGCCTGGGTGACAGAGCAAGAGGACTCCGCCTCAAAAAAAAAAAAAAAGTGAGAGTGTAGCATGCTGAAAGCCAAGGGCTGGGAGAGTTTGAAGAAGGCAGGAGGCACCAGTTCTGTCATGTATTCTTTGAGAGGTCAAATATGAAGAGGCCTAATGAACATCCATTTTGTCCATTAAATTTATTTTTTTATTTTTTTATTTTTTTTGAGACTGAGTCTCACTCTATTGTCCAGACTGGAGTACAGTGGTACAATCTCATCTTGCTGCAATCTCAGCCTCCCGAGTAGCTGGGATTACAGGCGTACACCACCAAGCCCGGCTAATTTTTGTGTTTTTAGTCGAGACAGGATTTTGCCATGTTGGTCAGGTCGGTCTCAAACTCCTGACCTCAAGCAGTCTGCCCACCTCAGCCTCCGAAAGTGCTGGGATTACAAGCGTGAGCCATCACGCCTGGCCTGTCCATTAAATTTAAATGCGTGGAAGCCACCATTGGCCTGGGAAAGTGTGTGTGTGCATGTGTAATGGAGTAGGTTACAAAGGGGTTGAGAGGCAGGGAAATGCAGAAGCAAGTGTAGATAGCTCTTTCAAGAGGTGTGGCAGCAAAAGGGATGAGAGAAGAAAGGTAGTAATTAGAAAGGGAAATGGGATGAAAGACCAGACAGCTTGAGACAAGTGGCATTCTTCTGCTATTGGTGCTTTTCTAAATAAGCCACATGTTTAAAAAGCAGCTGTAGTGACTTCATAAAATCACATAGGCAAAACAGAATACCAGACATGTAAAAACAAGCAGATGGAAATTTATTACTGTGTAAACAGGACGAAGCTATTTTTTTAGAAGCACCAATAATTCTCCAATTGCCCCCAAGTAATTATTTGAATCCAGCTTACAGATAAGCAAATAGTGTACTGAGATCTTGTACCTTGCAAGGGGCATAGCAGCGTCCAGAGACCTGCAGTGTAGAAGGAGAAACAGAGGCTTCACAGTCAGATCAGAGGGCAAGTCCCAGTTCTGACACCAGGAAAACCACTATACCTCTCTGAGCCTGATTCTTGCTCTGAAAAATGGTGAAAACTACCTCACTGGCAGGGTGGTTGTAAGAATCCTACGACATACAAAGTGTCTAGTGCTTAATAGATACTGAGTGAGCTTGGTAATCTGGGCATCCGTGACTCTTAACTATTAGTGGTTGTCATGCCCATACCAGCCCCAAGTACCACTCCTGACCTTGGGAGGAGTGTGGCTCTACTAGTTCACTGTATCTTTTCCCTGGTAGTGTTAAAACATGATACTGACCTTTGACATCTACAAAGGACCTTGAAGCTGAGTGTGGTGCTACATGCCTGTAGTCTCACCTACTTGACTTGGGAGGCAAAGGTGGGAGGATCCCTTGAGCCCAGGAATTTGAGGCCCGCTGGAACAACATAGTGAGACCCTGTCTCAAATTTATAAAAGTAACATTTCTTTAAAAAGGGTTTAAAGAATTTACTGAATTCTGATTGCAGTAATTTCCCCTTAAATGTTTTAAAGGGATGTACCTTCCAGGAAATACCTGAAGATACAAAGGAAATAAACATAACTAGGAACATTGGTAACTTGAGTAGAGGGTTTGTTGGTGTTCTCAATAGTTGCAGGTGCCGTGGAAGGCTGTTTAAAAGATAGCCTAGGCCAGGCACAGCGGCTCATGCCTGTAATCCCCAGCACTTTGGGAGGCCGACGCGTGTGGATCATGACATCAGGAGTTCAAGACCAGCCTGGCCAACATGGTGAAACCCCATCTCTACTAAAAATACAAAAAATTAGCTGAGCGTGGTGGTGCACGCCTGTAATCCCAGCTACTCAGGAGGCTGAGGTAGGAGAATTGCTTGAACCTGGGAGACAGAGGTTGCAATGAGCTGAGACTGTGCCACTGCACACCAACCTGGGCAACAGAGTGAGACTTTTACTCAAAAAACAAAAAAGATAACCTACACAGCTTCCTCTTTGCCAGCATGACTATGGAGCCCATAAGAGTGAAACCGTGATAGTGATAAAAGCTCACGTTTTCAAGCTTTTATTGTATGCCAGGTTTCTTTGAGATGCAATCTTGCTTTGTCGCCCAGGCTGTAGTGCAGTGGTGCAATCTCAGCTCACTGCAGCCTCTGCCTCCTGGGTTCAAGCAGTTCTCTGCCTCAGCCTCCGGAATGGCTGGGATTATAGGCGCCCACCACCATGCCCAGCTAATTTTTGTATTTTTAGTAGAGACAGGGTTTCACCATTTTGGCCAGGCTGGTCTTGAACTCCTGACCTTGTGATCTGCCCGCTTTGGCCTCCCAAAGTGCTGGGATTACAGGCATGAGCCACTGCACCTGGCTGCTTTTATTTAAATCATTACAATAACCTTATGAGGTTGATGCTAATATCAACCACATTTTATAGGTGAGAACCTGAGTCTCAAAGAAGCCTCACTTTTACAAATGAGGAAGCCAAACCTCAGAGACATTAAGTATCTGGCCTGTGGTTTCACAGTTAAGAAATGGTAGGACTGAGATTTGAACCTAGGTGATCTCATTCAAAAGCTGTGAGACTTAAGGGTGGCAAATGGTTCAAAAAGTGTCAGAGCCAGAAGGGCCCTTGAAATCACGAGTGCAGCTCCTTGTCTTGCACAGCTAGCATCTGGCATATGAGGAGTACAGCATTTGTAGTCAGCCAAGCTGAAGTTTGCCACTTACTAGCTGTGTTCTTGGACTGTCTTTTATTTTCCTCATCTATAAAATGATTTTCACAGGATCATTATGAGGAACAAACAAAATTATATGAAGTACGTGATTTATCAGGCATTTGGTAAATAGCAGCTGTGTTTATAATAAGTACTATAATTATAAGTTGTGGGGCCTGGCGCAGTGGCTCACACCTGTAATCCCAGCACTTTGTGAGGAGACCGAGGCGGGCAGATCACCTGAGATCAGGAGTTCAAGACCAGGCTGGCCAACACAGTGAAACCCCATTTGTACTAAAAATACAAAAATTAACCTGGCATGGTGGCACTCACCTGTAGTCCCAGCTACTCGAGAGACTGAGAAGGAGAATTGCTTAAACCCGGGAGGTGGAGGTTGTGGTGAGCCAAGATCGCGCCATTGCACTCCAGCCTGGGCAACAAGAGCGAAACTCCATCTCAAAAAATTAAATAAGTTATGGTATAATTGGTTTGAGGTTAAGGAAAACTGAAGATCAGAAAGGAAGGGATCTAACCAAAGTCACATGAAAGCAGGAGTTTAGTTCCCTATGCTGGCTCTTCACTGACTACCAGACCATGTGGGAAAAGCCACTTTGTCATTGGAGTAGAGTGAGAGAGGGTTCTATGAATTCCAAGGTAGAAAGACAGATTGATTTTCATAACCAGTGTTCTCATTAATTACTGTTACTGCAAGCCCTAGGAGAGTGGTACCTTCCCAGATGCTCAGTGAAGGGCATCCTTAATGAGGCCACTTAGCACAGTCAAGGTAGAAAAGACAGTTACACCAAATGTCACCTCTTTGTTCTGTCATTCTTTTATCACTCAGCAGACAGCTAGTCTGGGCCAGGCTCTGTGCTGGAACTGGGAACACAGGTATTAGGATGTTCCCAACCCCAGGAAGCACATAGGCACACACTGTGTGCCTCCTGAGCACTGTGACCTCTGGGTTCTCATCAGAGCCAGCAACCTCACCTCGCCTCACCTGTCAGTCCTCAGAAGGGCATTTGTACAGTCTGAAAAGCGGCCATTTTCAGGTTCCTTCTTACTGGTTAACTAAAATCTTGATTTTTATGTGTTTCAGCTGGAAAGGGCTACCCCTGCAAAACGTGTAAGATAGTGCTGAACTCCATAGAACAGTACCAAGCTCATGTCAGTGGCTTCAAACACAAGAACCAGTAAGTAACCATTTTTTGAAATTCTAGGATCTATAACAGGAGCTCAGGACTTCTGCGTCAGTACAAAGCCAGATAGTTCTCAGCTGAAATGGAATCCTGGCAGCCTTTTCTCAGTGAACAGAAGATAAATCATCTAACAGGAAGAAGTGTCTCCTCTATACCTATTTCTCCACCAGCTTCTGCCCAGCCTTTGGACCTGCTGGGCTGAAGGTTTTCATAGAGAAGCATACATGATTTCTTTGGTAGAACTCTAAGAACACCTGGCTTTCCTGGTCTGTAGCACTCTGACTGAGGAAGTGTTTTTCCACTAGCCTGGAGAGCCTACCCTTTCCTGGCAAGAGTTCCCTGTATAGGTCATTATCAGATATGACCAGGCCCTCTCATTCATTAATCATGTATTTATTGAGCATCTTCTGAATGGTGGCCTAGACAGACCCAGACTCAGCTCTCATGACCTTACAACCTGATGGGAGGCTAAGCAAGTAAACAACCAGTAATGGTAGATTGTGATAAGGGTTTTAAAGGACCCAGGTGAACAGGGAGTTACCTGTTCATGGTAATCTTGAAAATGACTAAACAGTCATTGCGCCCCTCTTCTATTGCAAGCCATATGTCAAGCAGATTTTCTCAGGTAATCCTTCCAACCCTGAGAGGAAGAGATAATTATTCCCATTTTATAGATAGAAACAACCAGCATTCAAAGTGGTGATGTGAAGCAGGGTCATCATTCAAACTGAAGCCTATCTGGCTCACAGCATTCTCGTTCCAAGGTGTCAGGCTCACAAGTAGGTTATGGCACCATTGATATGAAGACGATAGGGCCTGGCCTGAAGGGTCTACATGGTTCTGTCCCTTCCCCTCTGAAGGGAAATGTGTGGTATGAGCAGTGTACCACAACATAACCTTGTTTGTTTGTTTGTTTGTTTGTTTTTAGTAGGGAAGGGGTTTCACCATGTTGGCCAGGCTGGTCTCAAACTCCTGACCTCAAGTGATCTGCCCGCCTAGGCCTCCTAAAATGCTGGGATTACAGGTGTGAGCCACTGCAGCTGGCCCCAGCATAGCCTTCTAAGATGGGTAGCAGAATCCCCATTTTACAGACAAGGAAACTGAGTTTCAGGCGGGTAGGTCTGCTGAAACAATTGCTTTGACTTTGGTCATTTATTTTGCATTGCTCATTGAGCTGAATGATTTTAAAGGTGATGGAAACGCAGGGTGTTGGTGTAAGAAAATGTTCTTAGTTCTCTCTACTCTGCCTGGAGTCTCCCTTCTCACACTGTAGATCATCCTCTTTACCTGTGGATATTTTTTTTTACTTTGAGGGACTCTTTAAGTATAGCCTTGAGACAAGCCCCAGCAACTCAGCCTGGAGCTCACACAGTGTTTCAGCATACATACCTCCCTTGCAGTTTGGTTGATGGCAGTTACAATAGACAACCTGGAGCCAACCAGAGCCCTGCCCTGGGGCTACCCAGACCTGAAAGTGCTAGTGTTGTTCACTGTTCTCATGCTAAACTTTCCAGCTATGTGACCTTGGGCAAGTCAGTAAGCCTCTAATTCTCCCAGCATGGGCAATGTAGTGACACCCTGTCTACAAAAAATAAATTTAGCCAGGTGTGGCAGCACACGCCTGTAGTCCCAACTACTTGAAAGGGTGAAGTGGGAGAAGAGCTTGAGCCCAGGAGTTTGAGGCAACAGTGAGCTACGATGGTACCACTGTACTCCAGCCTGGGTGACTGAGTGAGATCCTGTCTCAAAATTTTTAAAAGTCTCTAATTCTTCTGTAAGGATAAAGCTATGATTTGTTGAACACCTGAGTCAGTCTCAACAAGAGGTCTGAAATTAGGATACCCCCTCCCAACCCCACCTTTTACAACCAAAGAAACCCTAATTATCCGATAGGTTAATTGACTTGACCAAGGTCACTTAGTTACTTGGAGTTACACCTAGGATTCAAGCCTATTTCACTCTGAAGCCCATTCATTTTATTCTGCCACTACCAAATGGAATGAGTTTGTATAGGGCCCTGTAAGCAGTGGTTTGGTATAGTGAAAATGCATGGACTACAGTCCTAAATCTACCACTTAAAAACATACTTTGGGCTGGGTGTGGTGGCTCACACCTGTAATCCCAGCACTTTGGGAGGCCAAGGTGAGCGGATCACCTGAAATTGGGAGTTCGAGACCACCCTGACCAACATGGAGAAAACTTGTCTCTACTAAAAACACAAAATTAGCCGGGTGTGGTGGCTCATGCCTGTAATCCCAGCTACTCAGGAGGCTGAGGGAGGAGAATCACCTGAACCCAGGAGGCAGAGGTTATGGTGAGCCGAGATCATGCCATTGCACTCCAGCCTGGGCAACAAGAGTGAAACTCCATCTAAAAAAAAAAAAACAAACAAAACAAACCATATTTTGGGCCAGCCACTTCAACTTTCTGAACTTTAGTTTCCTTGTATATAAGATGAGGGTATTGTTTCTCACCTTGCAGAATTGCCATGAGGATAGAATGATTGAAGCTAAGCATCCGGCATTCTGCCAGCCCACAGTGGACCTCAGTGAAGGAAAGCTGCCTTGCCTATTACTCCAAGACCTTGCACTGCTATCATTGCAATAAGCCAGTACAGCTGCCACACACTGACCCTGTTCCTTTGTTCCTTCTCAAATACAGGTCACCAAAAACAGTGGCATCATCCCTGGGCCAGATTCCAATGCAAAGGCAACCCATTCAGAAAGACTCAACCACCTTGGAAGACTAGAGGTGTTTCTGCCCAGCGTCCCATGTTGGGCCAGCCATAAGCCAGCTTCCTGTGACTGCTCAGCCCTTGGCTTCCCTTACTCCTTGTTCTCACACAGGCCTGAGGCAGGATTGGGCCACAAACAGCCTCTGATTGGTCCAGGTTAATTCACTCCTGCTGCTCCTTTGGCAGGGCTCCTGTAGGTCATGATAGGAGAGGCAGGGGTATTGAGAAACTTGTGGTCTCACGGGGTGGTAGTTTGGAGGGTGGCTTTCCCCCTTCCCCAACCCCTCTGGGCCACAGGTGCTGAGGTCGTAGCTACCTGTCTTTCCTCTGAAGGTCAGTTTGGGGCCAGTTCCTGCAACTAAAGAACAGAGATCTCCCTGGGCCCTAGACATTTCCAGTGAAACCTGGAACTTTTATACCAAATCTGGGCCAGGGCAGGAAACAGAGGAAATGACTGCTACATGGGAGCTTGGCACGAATATGACACTCTGCCTTTCCCCACAAAGTGCAGGCTTTCCTGAGCCTTAGACAAGATACGTCCAGTTGTGCAGATTTCTGCCAACTGTGAAGTCTCCTGGAGCAATGACACAGTCTTGGTGGAGCATTGCTACCCCTCCTGCCCTGCTCCACAGTTCCTGAATGGTGCTAAGGATCTACAGCACCTGGCAACAAGCTGGGGCTGGGGGAGGCCTCTATGTCCACTGGGATCATGGGACACTCCAATGGGGATGGGACCTTTCCCCTCTTCCATCAGAGGTGCTCTGACCCAACATCACATGGGAAAGTGACCCACGTGCAAGTCTCCCTGAGGGTTCTGCCCCTAAAGGCAAACTGCCTCATGCCAGCCAGCTATGAGGTTCATTGCTACCCTTGGTCCTATTAACCCTCTCTTTCCCCTTGTGCAGCAGACCACCTTGCCCAGGTTGCTGTGGTGCTAGCCTTCCCGATCATCCACCAGGCAATTTCTGGGTCCCAGAGAAAGAAATGGAGAGCTGATGCAGGTTTCTACAGTGAGGAACAGGTCCCACACCCAGATTTATCTATCCTTGCTGTGTTTTATGGCCTGGGACTGACTCCTCAGAGATAGATTTTTCCTTGTGGCTTTGAAGCAAGAACTCCGAGGAGTGTCACCATCAGAGGCTTCTCTTCATTGTGGCAAAGAAGCCTCTAGCTGCTCTCGTGGCCTTCCCCCACTCCCTATCCCTTCACCTGTGAAATGCCTTTGCTTTGCATATTGTGTGTGGATGTGTGTGTGTGGCTGTGTGTGGATGTGTGTGCTTAATGCTCTGTCTCTTTGTCACTGAAGCATCCAAATAAAGAATTACTCCCATGAGCCAGACTGCAACTGAACAAATCTAGGGTTTTGAGCTATATTACTGTTGGATCTAGTATGTCTGTCTAGATCCCTAACCCCCACCCGACTCAGACCCACGGGTCCTCAGTAGTCATTTTATGAGTTGGGACAGAGTCAAGCACCCTGTGAAAGTCTACAAGGTGCCCTGAACTCAATACAGCCTCATCTTCTCATCTACCTTTTCCTGCTTCTCCTGTCACATAGGGCCTCATGAAGGTCTTTAAAGGGTTTAAGCTGGGGATCTGCTTTGTGTTTGAGAGAATTATTTTGACTGTTGTGTAAGAGAATACAGTCGGGGCAGGAAAGGAGACAAGGAGGCCAGTATGGAAACTGTGTCCAGTATGGCTTTCCAGGCTCATCACTCAGGACAGAGACCCAGCCTTATTTATATCTACTTTCTGATGTCCATAGTGGTGTGTCATGAAGTTTTATTGAATGAATGAATGAATGAATGAGTTGTATGAGGAGAGATGTTTTTTTCCCGCTCAGCTCTTACGCAGTGATAGGTTTGTTCCATGGCACTTATCATAGGCCTGGTGATTTTTTAAAGAGCATTTTCCACGACCCAAAAATAAGCTGAGAAGGAATGTTATGGCCAGGTGTGGTGGCATGCACCTATAGTCCCAACTGCTCAGGAGGCTAAGACAAAGACCATTCAAGCCCAAGAGTTCTAGCCTCTAGTATGCTAAGATCATGCTTGTGAATAACCACTGCACTCCAGCCAGGGCAACATAACAAGATTCTACATAACAAGATTCTATCTAAAAAAAAAAAAAAAAAAAAAAGTGGCCAGGCATGGTGGCTCACGCCTGTAATCCAAGCACTTTGGAGGCCAAGGCGGGTGGATCACCTGAGGTCAGGAGTTCAAGACCAGCCTGACCAACATGGTGAAACCCCGTCTTAAAAAAAAAAAAAGTATAGCCAAGCGCAGTGGCTCACACCTGTAATCCCAGCACTTTGGGAGGCCAAGGTGGGTGGATCATGGAGTCGGTAGTTCGAGACCAACCTGACCAACATGGTGAAACCCCGTCTCTACTAAAAATACAAAAATTAGCTGGGCATGGTGGCATACACCTGTAATCCCAGCTACTCAGGAGGCTGAGGGAGGAGAATCACTTTAACCTAGGAGACAGAGGTTGCAGTGAGCCGAGATCACATCACTGAACTCCAGCCTGGGCGACAAAGGGAGACTATCTCAAAAAAAAAAAAAGTATAAAAATAAATTTTAAAAGAGGATAGCCTGGTATGGTGGTACATTCCTGTAGTCCTAGCTACCTGGAAGGGTGAGGCAGGAGCATTGCATGAACCCAGGAGTTCAATGCTGTAGTGAGCTATGATTGTGCCAGTGTACTCTAATCTGGGCAACAGAGCAAGACCTGGTCTCTAAAAATCATAATTTTTAAAATTTAAAAAGAAGAAAGGAGTGTTACGGCTTCAGGAGCTCTTTGACCCATCCTTTGCAGCCAAGTTTGAGGAAGGGGCCCAGGCAGCCTCAGCTCCGGCTCAGCACCACTCAGCCCCTGCTTCTGTTCAGCTGTGAAGGGCTCTACCCAGCTCCATGGGAGTTTCACAGCACTCAGCTTCCCGAGATCAGACTGCCTCTGCAATTTCCCCCAGAGTTCTTCCAAGTCACCCAGTATGCCAGATTCAGCCCCATCTACTAAGCAAGGGAATGAAGAATGGGGGGTGAGTGGGCTATCATACCATAAGCCTCTGGCCTGCAAGGCCACTTGGTAGTCCCTGCCAGCTGTGTGGCCAGCACTGTTGGTAAAGGGTCCTAGAGATGAACATTTTCTTGCCCTTGGGGGTTCACACATGGTTAAAGATCATTATGACAATGATAAGAATGCCCAGTATGCATGAGCTGATTCAGCCAAGGGTGTAGAAAAGCTGGAGATGTTGGTAAACTAGCATTTGATCTGCGTAACAACCTTTGAGCTAGGAGTTGATATTCCATATAGAGAAGGAGGCCAGGTGGGGTAGCTCACACCTGTAATCCCAGGACTGAGAGGCCAAGCCAGGTGGATCATGTGAGGCTAGGAGTTCAAGACCATCCTGGCCAACATGGTGAAATCCCATCTCTACAAATAAATAAAAATCATAGAAGGAACAAGGCTAAAAGAGGTGTCATGATTTGCCCAAGGTCCTGCCTGTAAGAAGCAACAGAATGGAGAGTAGAATCTGGTTCTCTAGACTTGCTCTGGAACACTTTACAAGTGAGGACCAGAGTCCCTCCCACATGGCCCCTGCAGCCTGCCTCACCAGTCTCCTGCTAGTGCCGTGATCTCACAGGGTGAGCAGCCACAAAACAGGTGGATCAAGGCCCAGTGTTTATATTCCAAGTCCCTCCGTTTTTCTCATAATTTTGTCTCATTCCTAGTGTATTAGACTCTTATTATTAAACTGTTGGAAACCCAAATCCAAGCAGTCAGCTAAAAAAAGTGAATGTATTGATTCACTTAATGAAAAATTCAAATACAGTGATAGCTGGACCCAGACTCAGAGTTGGGTTCATCAGGAATAATTTTCTGTCCCTCAGCTTTCCTCTGTGTGCCCTCAGGCAGGTTTTCTAAGAGGTGGCAAGGTGGCCACTGGCAGCCCCGGGCTTCTATCCTGGTACGTTAGTAACAACAGTGGAAAGAACACCTTTTTCCATTAGTTCCAACATTTCTGGGATTGCCTCAGCCGATTTAGTCCTGTTCTCATCCCTGAAGTAATCATTGTGGCCAGGGGAATGGCACTCTGATTTGGGGCCTGCGTCATGTGCCTACGGCCGAGTCAGCTCCACCTAAAACACTGAGAAAGGGAGTAGGGGCCAGATGCAGTGGTTCACACATGTAATCCCAGCACTTTGGGAAGCCAAGGCGGGCAGATCACAAGGTAAGGAGTTTGAGACCAGCCTGACCAACATGGTGAAAGCCTGTCTCTACTAAAAATACAAAAAATTAGCTGGTTGTGGTGGTGTGTGCCTGTAATCCCAGCTATTCAGGAGGCTGAGGCAGGAGAATCGCTTGAACCCGGGAGGTGGAGGTTGCAGTGAGCCGCAATGGTACCACTGCACTTCACCCTGGGCAACACCGCGAGACTCTTTATCAAAAAAAAAAAAAAAAAAAAAAAAGAGGAGTGGTGCAACCGGGTTACAAGTGAGCTGAGATTACATCACTGCACTCCAGCCTGGGTGATGTGAGACTCCGTCTCAAAAAGAAAAAAAAAAGTTCAGTTTTTTTCATGCTGTGCAGTGGTCCTTTATTTGAATACAGCACAATTTGGCCATCCTTCTTTTTTGTTGTGTTGTTTTTGATTTTGAGGCATTTTCACCCTGTCACCCAGGCTGGAGTGCAGTGCTGCCATCAAGGCTCACTGCAGCCTTGACCTCCTTGGGTCAAGTGATCCTACCACCTCAGCCTCCCAAGTAGCTGGGACCACAGGCATATGCCACCATGCCAGCCAATTTTTTGTATTTTTTGTAGAAATGGGGTCTGTCTCACTCTGTTGCCCAGGCCGGCCTTGAACTCCTGGGCTCAAGGGATCCACCCACCTCAGCATCCCAAAGTGCTGGGATTACAAGCGTGAGCCACTGTGCCTGGCCCAGTCATCCTATTGAGGGACGATTGGGTTGTTTCTAGTTTGGGGGTATTATAAATAAAAGTGCTGTGAAGAATTTTGTGCATGTAGCTTGGTACACATGTTCACTCACATACTCAGGCATGGAATCATAGAGTAGGCATGTGTTTAGCTTGTCTAGACACTGCTAAACAGTTTTCCAAAGTAGCTCTACTGACTCCATCCTCACCGGCTGTGTGTGGGGGCTCCAGCAGCTCCACATCTTGGTCAGCACTTGGTGGTGGCCATTCTGGTGGCACCCAGGAATTTGAAATCCATAGTTCCTGACTTGAAATCAGGGCCCCTCCTACTCTTAGCATCCTCAAGACAGGTTTGAATTTTGTAGCCTATAGTCTCAGAAGTCAGTGCCCAGGACCTGTAATATAGCAGGCAAGCATGAGAGGGAGCCCGTGCTCATGGCTCCAGTGCCTCGGGAAGGTCTCAGGGAGGGATCAGCTCTGGAAAGGCAGTCTAGTGTAGTGGCAAAAACTCAGGTTCTGAGAAGCAAGCAGCCAAGTTTCAGATACCAGTTCTGCCATCGCAGAGCTGCCTCAGTGTGGAACATGAGTACCTACCTCATAAGGTTATTGTGAAAATTAAAAGAATAGATAGATATGAAATAAATAGTGCCTTACACATGATAAATGCTACATAAATGATAGCTGCTGCTCTTTCTATGTTGGCCTGAAGTAAGCCCTGAGCCCCCTGGAGCAGGGGTAAGGCCACAGGCAGATGGCTTCTGGCATAGCCCCATGTAATAAGATTCAGTGATTTATGAAATGCCAGAATCCTAATTGGATCTGACTGAGGAGGGGGAAAAAGCAAAGTGGCTAGAAGTGATTCTTTCCTGGGGTCCAGTGAAAAGACCTTCCACTGCTGGAGAGCCCCTGCTTATCCCAGGCCCAAGGCTCTTTGACCAATGACATTCCTCAGGTGTCACTACCTGAGGGGAAGAAATGGAATCAAGAGGAAGTGGAATCATGCTCTTAGCCCAGAGCTAGATCCAAAGCAACTGTTTGAATATGATAGCCCACCAGTGCAGACACAGATCTATACATGTACTCATATAGCAGCCAATGAGGGATGGCATGAGGGACACTGGCCTGGAATTCAGGGTCCCTAAGTGTTGATCTGAGCACTGCCACCAGCTATGTGTGGCCTGAGGCTTTGATACTGTCTTGTGAAGTGGAAGTTGGAAGAAACCACAGTTCCCAGCTCAAATCCTAAAGAAATAGCAATAAGCAGGTAGAGGTTCCTCTCAAAGCCCTAAGCCAGGTGTGGTGGCACAAGCCTGTAATCCCAGCTGCTATCCTAGGATCCTGCTCAGGGAGGCTGAAGCAGGAGAATCGCTTGACCCCAGGAGTTCAAGTCCATCTTGGGTAACATAGTGGAACTTCTTCAAAAAAAAGAGAAGAAGAAGAAAGCTCTTTCCTCACAGCCGTCCCTGGCAGATGAGCTGTCCCCTCCCCAAAACCAGACACTCTCATGAACAGTCGCTAGTGTAAAATACAATAAGAAGAACACTGCCTCTGACCATCCATCCACCTAATCTCACCTCTCTTCCCTGTGCAAAGCCCACATTACAGAGACAGGGCAGACCCATCCCTGGCCTGGCTCTCCCAAGCTTACTGTTCATATATGCTGCTTCATCTGTCTAGGGATGTTAAAACTCAGAAGAAACCGTAAAGTTCTGTAAACGGTCAATTCTACAGAGCAGTGACCCCAGTAGCCACTAGGTGGAGTCCGCTCCTTTTTTACTGGCAAGGTAGACCAGCCTCCAGACCTTCCTATTTGATTTAATGGGAAGAGAACAGGGGGACTTCACAAGCCCCTATATTTGCTATTTCAGTTAACCCTCAAGACAACTGGAAAAGACTTGATTTCACAGGAGAAAGTCAGGGACAATGTTTTGCAGAGCTTACACAACCAGGAAGTATCCTTGGAGAGAGATTTGATCTTAGCATATCTGCTCATTCCTAAGGCCGATTTGCCCTTCCCTCAGGACATTTCCCTCAGGAGGCCCTCTCTGTTTGAGGGCTGTAACTTAATCACCTGCCTAGGAGTACACCTGATGTCAGGCCTGTTCCACACCCCTTTCCTTTTCTCCTTTGGGTGACAAATCTGCTCCATTCTCAGACCCTGTGGTTCAGAGGGACTGACCCTGCTCCCTGATTCCAGGAGTGAGCCTGTGATCCCACTGAGCAGTCAGTCATAGTCTTCAGCTGTTAGTGTCCAGCGCATAAGGACAGCCTGCTTCAGAACTAAGTCAACACAGAGGAGGCCAGGCATGGTGGCTCACACCTGTAATCCCAGCACTTTGGGAGGCCAAAGGAGCAGATCACTTGAAGCAGGAATTCAAGACCAGCCTGGCCAACATGTTGAAACCCCATCTCCACTAAAAATCCAGAAATCGGGCTTGGTGGTGCATGTCTGTAATCCCAGCTACTCAGGAGGCTGAGGCAGGAGAATTGCTTGAAGCTGGGAGGCAGAGGTTGCAGTGAGCCAAGATGGTGCCACTGCACTCCAGATGAGGAGAGACTCATTTCTTTTTTTTTTTTTTTTTTAAAGTTTTTTTTTTTTTAATATAAAAGTTTATTCTTAAATGTACAACAGCTCCAAGACAACACTTAATTCCAGCTATAGGTGGCAAAAGATGCTATGGCAGGGAATACAGATGTTTAAATACGGATGAAATAAAGGGTCACCATCTCCTCAGGGACAAGGAACAGCTTACTTTTTGCCAGATTTCTTAATTCCACCTGTGGC
>CAUYQU010044850.1:0-70168 GCA_963574635.1 Cheracebus regulus
CTTTCTCTTCCTCTTTCTTTCTATCTTTCATTCTTTTTTTCTTTCTTTTGCTGTTTCTTTCTTTCTCCTTTTCTCTCTTTTTCTAAAATCTCTTCCTCTTTCTTTCTCTTTCATTTTTTTCTTTCTAAAAAAAAAAAAAAAAAAAAAGAATATCTGGTACTTTTCTCCAAAGATTTAAACAGATTTTAAATATAATCCCATTTTTAAATATAGGATGATTTGACTCCCACTTTATGGTTGGTGGGTGATCAAATTTCTTTCTTTTCCATAGTGTTAACTCTTGAATAAAAAAGGCATTTGAAAACATTAAGTGTAAGTGTACCTACCATCTGAGACCTGTCCTTCCCGTCTGTCATCTGTGATGGGTAAGGAGATCTTTTTATCTTTTTTACGTAGTTCAGTTTCTAAAATCAGGAAAGTCAGTATTGCATTAATTGAAGAGATTAAACAAACCTCACACAAGAATAATCTCATTGATATGTTAGTAAGCAGAGATCTCCACACTGTCAAGGGGTGGGAACCTCTGATTATTTTCAATTCTCTGATTGTGGAATACCTGAAAGAGTGTTTCTTTGCAGGGGCAAGAGCCAAAGATGACAAAGTTAAGATCAATCAAATGTACACACACACACACACACACACACACACACACACACACACACACACACACACAAACACACACACATCCCTTGACCTTTGTTCTTTGTTAATACACAGCATAAAATCAAGTCTTTTTTTTCTCTTCACAAAACTGTTTATAATACAAGTATATTTGGGACAGTTAGGACTATCTATACGTCAATGGAGTCAGTTTTGGAATGACTGCTTTGTAGCCCACTTCCATGAAAGGAATTTGAAGCTCTATTCTGCCTAGTGCAGGAAGCACACAGAGGGCCTCTGAATTCTGAGAAAAGAATTTGAGTTAAATCAAATGCCCATTGGACTTCTATATATCCCTCTGTGCCTGCACCTCCACTCCTGCATCCTCTGGGCTTGGGTTTGGCCCACTCCTGGTGACTTGGCCATCAGCCAGAACCTCCTCTGAACTCCCAAACCCCATCCTTCCTCCCCCACTTCCCCTACTTTGACCTCACTCAACCCTCTCTGGTTTGGACCAATGGCCCTCTCTGTTTATTTTGATCAGTTAGTCCATTCTGAAAGGCAGCAACTGTTTTAATTGGTTGGGATCTGTACCCATTCTGGTTGTTAAATAGGTTTCAATATCCCCCTTGTCTGGACTCATTTTTTTTTAGACAGAATCTCCCTCTGTCAGTGGTGGGATCTTGGCTCACTGCAACCTCTGCCTCCCTGGTTCAAGTGATTCTCCTGCCTTAGCCTCCCGAGTAGCTGGAACTACAGGCACGTACCACCATGCCCGGCTAATTTATTTTATTTTATTTCTGTTTATTACTTCCTTCCTTAACCAACCTAAACCCCCAAAGTCTATTACTTCATCTGCTTTCTTGCGATGACCTTCAATTTCTTTGCCTCATCTTCTTCCTTCCCAAATGCTAAGTGAACTGGACTCATTTTCCACTCTTATGTTCAATGTGGATAACCAAAGTCACCTTAGCTGTGGGAGTCTAGACTGTATAAAGAAGGAAGTAATAATTAGAAATGAAATCCAGCTACTCGGGAGGCTGAGGCAGGAGAACTGCTTGAACCTGGGAGACGGAGGTTGCAACAAGCCAAGATTGCGCCACTGCACTCTAGCCTGGGTGACAGAGTGAGACTCTGTCTCAAAAAAAAAAGTAATTTTTAAAAATAGAAAAAAGCTTCTAAAAGAGTGTAAATGATATAAAGAAACGGATATAAAGAAAAATATATTTTTGTATAACTGTACAAGATGTTTGTGTTTTAAGCTAAGTGCTAATAGAAAAGAGTTTTTAAAAACATAAAAACTTATAAAGTAAAAAAAATACAGTAACCTAAGTTTAATTTGTTACTGAAGAAAGAAAAAAATTTTAAATAAATTCAATGTAGCCTAAGTGCATGGTGTTTTTCAGTCTATAATAGTATACAGTAATGTTCTAGGCGTCCACCACTACACCCGGCTAATTTTTTGTATTTTTAGTAGAGACAAGGTTTTGCCATATTGGCCAGGATGGTCTCGAACTCCTGACCTCGTGATCCATCTACCTCAGCCTCCCAAAGTGCTGGGATTACAGGCATGAACCACCACACCCAGCCTAAAAATTACTTTTTTCTTTGTAATTTTTTTTTTGTTAAAAAAGAAGACACAAACATATACATTATTAGCCTAGGCTGTCACAAGGTGGGAGGCATTGCTTAACCCCATTATGTTATAGAAACACTGTGGTATTACATCATCTGCCACTGACCAAAATGCTGTTATGCACACATGCCTGTATTTCAAACCTTGTGTCCTTCCTTACAAGCCCAGCCTTTCTCTGAGTCTTTGGCCCTCTGGACCTGGTCCCACTGCCTGTTTTGTTCCTCACTCCTCCATCTCACACACTTATTGCATCTGCATCCATCACCTTCTCCCATTCCCTCCAACCTCAGCAGCGGAGACACTTTCAGTTTGGAGCTGACCCTGTGCTCTGGCACTTGAGCTCTACTCAAGCAGAGAACCCTTCTGCTCACTCCCCTCTATCTTCACCCTCTCCTCTCTAATAGTAGTTAAACTTTAACATCCAACCATCCAGATATCGATCCGCCTCCTCATATTTTTGGATATATGTATCATGCACATGGAACAAAATCCAAGAGGCACGAGAAACCCTGAACCGCAGAAGTCTTCCATCCCCTGCCACTCAGGTCCTCCTCCAGGAGGTCACTATGGTTATCAATTTCTTCTCATTACTGCCAGTGGCTGACAACTCTGTGTCCTCATGTCTAGCCCAGAGCTCTCTCCTGGGCTCCATAGACATGTGTCTGTTACCTACCCGACACTTTCACTTAGATGCCTCCTGAAAATCTGCTCCTTCTCCTCTATTCCTTACATTAATTGCACCTTCCCAATCATTTTTGTGACTCAGTACACATAGTAAGTAACAAGGACAAGAGGGGCAACCAGCTTGGGGATTCCAGCTGCCCCAGATTCTGCCCCTAGAAATGAGGAGATCAAGAGCTCCACATACTCAATTCATTTGTGGCCCATTGTTTGGGAAGTTCTTCCTCAGATAACACCACGACCATGTGCGGAGATGCTGAAAACATCGGGGCATTCTTGACTATCTAGAGTGCTCTGTTACCCTCAATCTCAGATTGGTCAAGTTCTGTCCATTGTATCTCTTGCAAACATAGCTCTTTCTCTACATGCCCACAGCCACTGCTTGCTTAAGGTCCTCATTATTTCTCTGCCTGCAACAAAGCTGGTCTTCCTGCTTCCTCTCTCCCCCTCCAATTCATTCTTTCCATTGCAAACAGTGATCATTTTAAATTAGAAGCTGCTCCTGTCCCTATTCTGCCTAAAATCTTTCATTGGTTTTAACAAGGCCCCTACTTACCTTCTGGCCTCCTGACATTCCTCAAACTCTATTTTCCAGATAAAGCAAATTGGCAGTTCTTTGAAAGTTCTTTTTTCTTTAGCTTTGAATATGTTGCTTTCTCTGAATTGAACAACTCTCCCATTTACTCCTACCATGCCCCTGACTGTTGGCCTTCCTTCCTCTCATAACTCCGTTTCGATGTCACCTCCTCCAGAAAGCCCTCCCATCGTGTTAGAGTCCTGATGGGGCCCTTCCCACTGCTGTCATGGTATATGGCACATTCCTTGGGCCTACAGCACTGAAAGTACCAGCTCCAGAGTGACATTCTGGCCCCTAAAGCTAGGGATCTTCCTTTCTACTCTGGTCTCATTTCTGCTGTCTCCATTCCACAAAATTGGTCTCGTCAAAGTCACGAATGACCTTTGTCATACATCTACTGGGTACTTTTCAGGTCTCATTTTATCTGATACACCAATAGCATCTGACAGTATAGACCAGTCCTTGTTCTTCAAACACCCTCTGCCCTCAGGTCTTTTACATCGTCAGATTTCAGGGGCATATCCTGTCTTTCTGGCCACCCATCATGGTCCTCTGACAGTTGCTCCTGTTCCACTTAACCATGACAGGCTAAGTTCCTCCAGGCTTTCTCCTCTCACCTTCTCTCTGGACAATCTCCATCATACAGATAGCTTCATTTCTATTTATGAGGCAACACCTCCTCGTTTAGCAACTGTAGTCCAGATCTTTCTGAGCTCCAGGAAGTATGCAGTTCTCCATGTGACATTTCCATCTTAGATCTCACACAGGTATTTCAGAATCAACATGAATTTGAAAAACATGAGTTTCAGAAATGAAACTCATGCTTTTTCTACTCTGGCACCATGCTTCTTCCTCTTCCATCCACACACGTGCATGCATAAGCGCACGCGTGCACACACACACACACAGACTTCCCACATTCTCATAGTCTCTCGTGTTCTTTTACCATTTTCCTCTTATCAATAGTAAATCTGCCCAGTTGCTCAGCTAGAAGAACTTTGGGATTCACCAGAGCCAATGCATCAGCAAGTTTTGATAATTCCACCTCCTAAATATCTCTCAAATTTCTACTGCCTTTGGTCTTGGCTGTAACCATCTCTTCCTTGTGTCACTGGGCTATCCCCCAATACCAGTCTTTCTGCAAACAGTCTTGCCTTATTCCAGGATGTTTTTCAAACTAATCCCACACCTGACCAGGTTCTCTCCATCTGGAAACCTTCTGTAGCTCTCACATCTACTCCTCACAGCTGTATCTCTCAGCTCCATCTCTTCTGGCTTCAGCCACACAAGCTTTTTCACAGTTTTTCTAAACAAGTTAATATGTACTTTCCTGCTTCAGGTTCTTCCCTTCTATCCCCAGGCATGAGCTCTGACAGCATAACAGCCAGTAGTTACTTCTCTGCCACAACTGTAGTCGTTTACATAATGTGTGGCCAGCCCCTTGATGGACTGCAGGTCCCAAGAGGGCAAGATCAGGTCTATCTAATTCACCTCTGTATTTCCAGCTCCTGCTACTGGCTTACAGTTGGTACTGCATACACATTAGCAGAGGAAGAAATGTTGGGCTCCAAAAGACACTCCACTAAAGCCCTTTGCATAAATAAATTGATTTATTTCTACATGTATATATCCATACTTGAGATTATCTTTAAAGCAAAGAAAAGATGTCAGCCCTTCCTTATTTCTTTATGATTGGAGAAAATATCAATAAGAAAAATAAGCTTATTGAAATTTATTGGCTTTTAATAAAGTTATCTAAAAATAAATCTGGTGCTGTGGGTTAAATTGTGTTTCCAAAAAGATATGTTGGAGTCCTAATGCCTGGTACCTATAAATGTGATCTTATAGGAAATAGAGTCTTAGCAGATATACTAAATTTAAGATGGGGTCATACTGGTTTAGGGCAGGTCCTGAATGCAATGACTAGTATCGAGAGAGAGAGAAAGAGAGAGAGAGAGAGAGATTTGGAAACACAGAAACACACACAGGAAGGACAGACATGTGAAGAGGGAAGCAGAAATTGGAGCGATGCAGCAGCAGGCCAAGAATGCAAGCATTGCAACCCAAAGCTAGAAAAAGCAAGAAAGAATTCTTCTCTAGAGCCTTCAGAGAGAGTGTGGCCCTGCTGACACCTCACATCAGGTACTCTACTCTCCTGAGCTGTGAACAAATAAATTTCTGTTGTTTTTAAGCCATCCAGTTTGTGGTCATTTGCTTTGGTAGTCCCAGGAAATTAATATGATACCTGCAACACTTATAAGATCATAGTGTTCTTAAGTTGTGCTTTCTTTAACATTCTTATGAGATGTTTTATTTCAAAGGACACATGGAACTTAGCAGTTTATTTTGTCATTAATTTAGTTTAGAAATGATAAAATATAAATGGGAGTTATTCATATTAACAGTGATTCAGTTATAACAAATATTTTAATACTCTTTTAATAGCAATCCAATAAAACATCACATCTAAGAAGTTACCTGATTGGTATGGCTGAAAATATATCTTGTCTCCGAGTGCAACAAGTTTCTCCTGTTGAAAAATTTTATAATCACAGAATTAAATGACCACATTCCTAACTTAATTATTCTTTAATAGAAAAACACTTTGATTCTTGATTTTTAAATAACAAATAAATGTTTTTAACATACCAGAAATTGTATAACCAAATGAGTAGTGTTCTTTCACTGATTTTTTTTCAAACATTTATAATCCCATTATTTTTAGGAATTAAAAAAAAATGGAATCCATAGAAAAACCAATGTATGTCTTAGCCTAGGGGAATCAGTTTGTCATTATCAAAGTCAGTCTCCTTGCATCTGTTCTGACATTACCTGAATTAGATCACTTGTCATTCTGGTCATTATTTGTTCATTTATTTCAATATCTTTGAGATCTGTAAGAACCACCCAAGTTCCATTCTCAAATTTCACAGGCATAGAAAAGACAATCCCTTCAGGAATACCAAACTGGCCTACAGTGAGCAAACACAAAGCAAAGCAACACAGCAGAACTTAGAAACATACGCCTTTTCTGTTAAGCATTGTAGAAAAAAACAGATATAATACAGGATTTTTAATGATAAAGACAGAATTAAATTTCTGGGAATTCTTCTCCAAGGAGGACTGAAACACTCACTCAAGAAGGATTGACCAAGCAACTATCCAAGTTCTAACAATTCTGCCATCTGTATTTTTCTCATATCCAGAGGCTAATGCAGTCTTTCTCTCTTTTCTTTTTTTAATAATCATATAAATTTATTAAAGAGCTTTCCAAATTCAACACTAATGCGGGAGCCATAGAACAAAAGAATGCAGTCTTTCTCTTTTGAATCTTGTCTATATTCTTTTTGTCTGTCTGCATAGCTTTATCCCTGACCCCCTATGCAGCCCATGAGTCTAAGTCATTTGTCCATCTGGCCTTCTAGCCTTCTCGCCTGCTATGGCAGTCACATAGCCAGAGTATACAGAACTGGGAAGGGAAAGGAAGGGAAGCAGGAAATTTGGTTATTTTGTCATGCATTTGTTTCATGTGGGATGATTTTCTTCACATATTTCTACATCTTAAGCAGAAGTCATCCTTCGCTTAATAACACATTTAATTTCTTTAAGATACACAGAAATACTTATATTTGGGTGTGCTCTAAATAAAAACATTGACAATATTTATTATTAACTGAGCACCATTCAGACAAAATTGTCCCCATTTCTGGTGCCTCAATCACATAAGAAAATTATTCCTGCCCTTCTGGACAACAAAAATGTCACTAGGGAAAAAAAAATTGAGGACATTTAAGACACCAAGATCTAAAAGACTTTTCCTTAGAGGGATACCCAGTCCTCAAGTCATGCTATATTTTGTTTCATCTGTGAAGAGCTAGCCTTATGGACAGACGAGATATGAGCGTTTACCTATTCAGTATGGTTTCAGAGTGACAGAGAATGATCATTTACCCTTCTCCCCCAAGTACTGTGTTATTTAGTTTTGAATGCAATTCCTACAGAGATTAATTAAACTTTCTTTCTACAAATAAAGGTAAGGTTTTAAATGCCTATTTCCCTAAGAAGAGAACTTGCTGATTTGAGTTCACACTATGGCAATATTCATACACCTTAACTTCAGTTGAACAAGATTCATTGGGTGTCTACCATATAAAATGCTGCTCCAGTGAAGGTGCAGAGAGGTGGCCCAGAAAAAGCCTTTTTCCCCAGGGTGCCACAACGAAGGGGACATATGCAACCAATCACACTATCAAAAGCAGGCAGACTATAATATTCTCTGTGATAGGGAAGCAAAATGCTATGTGGGGGTATAGAGGAGAGAAATAGATTAATTCTGACATGAGGGATTTCAAATTTCTTAACCTGCACTGGAATCACTGAAACAACAGGGAATATGGTGGTTCTACTTATAAAGAATACAAGAGATGGAACAGATTGGGAAGAAATACAGTAGATTCAGTTTGGTATATGTTGGATGGAAGTGACAACATGACATCTAGGTGACAGTGTTTCACAAGCTAAAGCTCAGCAGAGGCCCAGGTCTGCAGCTCTGGGAGTGAATTAGCTTGTTAAGGGAGAAAGTAGAACACAAAGGGAAGAGATGCTTCAGATAGACCTTACAGATGACAGAACATCAGCTATTCTCTTTCCTGTTTTGTAAAAATAGCAGAAGTCTTCTGCATAGTTTTTAGTAGATTAAAACATTAGGGCTGTAAAAGTTTATATGCAGCATTTGTGTATGGAAAGCAACCTTTCCACATTGCCAGTGCTGCCTGGTACCCTAAGATCTGGGTCCTGTACTGCCCCTCTCTATCTTGCCTTTATATCTGTCCTCCCGTGGCTCCCTGTGCCCAGTGTCCTTTCCACACTTGTCTTCTAGGTCAGCATTCCTCACACTTTAGTCTTACTGGAATGTCGCCTTCTTTATGAAGCCTGTTCTGGTTCCACCTGCTTCCTGCCTGGAACTGACCTTGCTTTTCCTTGATCTCTTGCTAGGAAAACCTAACAAGATGATTTTGTTTATGTATCTGGCTCTTGCTTATTCCACTGTTGGTTTCTTGAAGGCAGAGGCCAGGTCTTAACTCCTCTGTGTATTTCCAATGCATTCATACAAAATATTGTTGACCTTCTGAATGAATAATTGAATGAATGAATGATTATGAAATTGTGAAAGTCCAGACAGTTTATACACCATGTGAAGAACTAGACAGGTGGGGACATAGAATTAGGAGCACAAGGCATAGATAGACGCATTAAGATTTTACAAGATATGAAAAACCCAGATTTACCTTCACTCAATATTCCTAAAGATACAATCTCCCCAGGCGGTGAGCCATGGTACCAGTATTTCAATGTGGTGGCTATACTGTGTGCGGCCAAAATGCCTCCAAATTGTCTTCCTGTGGCAGTTAAGTTTTTAAGAGTTGCCACAAATTCTCTTTTTACCCACTCACTGTAAGGAGAGAAACAATTTTACAATGGAGAGAGGAATGAGAGTGGTAAAAGATGTTCTCTGGTCAGTGGAACTGTTTCAGAAACCTTATCCATAGTCAAAAATAGAAATATGACTATTTCTAGTGTCTTTCCTCAAGTGTCTTCAATCCCCATAAAAAGTCAACTGAAAAACAATGAGATGTAGCAGAAAGGAGTCCCAAAATGTCAAACTGAAAATATGATGATATAAATATGGAACACAGAAAAGTGGCTAAAAATGGCAAGAACTATTACTTTTATTACAAAGAATTTATCCTGTGTAGACACTATCTTGCAACCAGCAGTACCTTTCACTTTAAACAAAATGATTTCATAAAACACTGAATTACAGGTTGAGTATCCTTTATCCTAAATGCTTAGGACCAGAAGTGTTTCAGATTTTTGAATATTTACATATATACAATGAAATATCATGGGGATGGAACTTAGGTCTAAACACAAAGTTTATGTTTCACAAACAATTTATACACGTAGCCTGAAAGTAATTTTATACAACATATTTAATTATTTTGTGCATGAAACAAAGATTGTGTAAATTAAACCATCAGAAAATAAAGTATAGAATTTTCCCCTGGTGGCATCATGTTGGTGCTCAAAAAGTTTCAGATTTTGGTGCATTTCAGATTTCTCATTTTTGGATTGGGGTCCTCAAGCTGCATTCATGTTGAGAATTAGGAAAATAATTAAGTTTTTATGATCTAAAGCCTAAGCTCAGAGAATAGTCCAGCCAGTTAGCCTCTGCTAACCCAGCACAACACAGCTCTGTGCAACACTGGTCCTGCCTGGGCAACAAATGCAGAGGAATCATGCTTCAAAATAGCGAACTCAAGACATATCATCCCTAGGCAGGGGTGAAGTTCCACAGTCTGAGGAAGAAAAGGAAAGCAAGGGGCAATGGAAAGAAAATGCTACAACTGGGAACATGCTGCAAAGTTTAGAAAAATGCTTCAGAGGTGCTCCTTCCCGCTTCTCCTCTGCCTCATCAGAGTTGCTAGTGTTTACTGTGCAGACACATCTCTAAGTCCTTTATCTGGAGTAATCCATTTCATCTTCCCCAAGACCCTACAGGGCCCTTATCATGTTACCATTTCCACTTTGCCGATGAAAAACTGAGTCACAGAAAGGTTAATCAACTTCTCTAAAGTCACACAGCTAATAAGTGGCTAAGTGAGGATCCCGGCCTAGTGCTTGGTTCTAAGACTGTGCTCCTCACCACCTCTTGCTTCTGCGTCCTGCCACGGAATGCCCAGCCTGGCCTGTGCCTGCTTGTCATCTTAATTCCTTTATTGAAAATGTTTCAACTAACTTCAACCTGGATAGACAGCTCTGTCTTTATACGAAGTAAGATTCCCTTATATATACTTGCTTTAGAGATAACCTTATTTGAATATATGAGCTGCTGAAGAATCTGAAATATAAAAATTTGTAATTCAAAATCAAATCAATTACCTAGTTGATATTCTGTGGAAGTTTCTGTTTCTTCAGTAGACAGCATGAACAAATATGAGTGTGAACAACGCAAGTTATTTTTATGCAAAGATGTATAAGATGATTTAAAAATTTACAACCATTATACATTTAACATTGTCAGTATACTTCACTTAAAAATATACCGTACCTGTCAAAAATCAAGTTTAAAAGAGGGCGTGAATAATGAAGAGGTCCCCAGATGGCACTCTCATATCTGTACACCTTTGTTTTTCTCAGATCAACATAATTATTTCCACTGATATTACCCCAAATTATCACATCTTTAATGTCTGTGAAGAATAGAAAGTTTTTTTAAAAATCACAATAATGTATATTAATATAAAAAATTACCTAAAGCCTATTTTTTGTTTGTGTGCATGTTTTAGGATTGGTCCTTTTGCTACAAAATGAATCTAAGTTCATGATTCCTAAAATTGTGCAAAATGTGTGGATCACCTCCCTAATTATCATAGTTTGGCAGTCCCTAATTATGTTCTATGAATAGTATGGTGTATAATTAAATTACAGAAATAAAGAAATGTTCCCTGAAAGAAATTGCTACTGAAAATTATATTACTCATGTTTGTCCTGACTTTGCTTCCCATTAAGAGACAGAAAGGTGGAGAGAGAGTGAGAGAGAGATCAAGAGAGGTTGAGAGAGACAGGACTTTTTAATATGCTTTGATTTTTGACAAGGAGTCCTTGATTCTAGGCTAGAATAGAAATTAGGGCAAATCACTTAACTCTCTGATGGGTTTCAGCTCTGGCAAAATCAGGACCGTGGGCACATCTTAGTCAACAAATAGTTACGAAATGGTACTAGGTTTAAAAGAAAACAAATCAGCTCAAATCCTTACAACATTCTAGGGGTGGTGGGTAGTGGATGAGGTATTATACAAAGTGATACATGCTAAAAAGTAAAATAAGACCATAGGGGTTAGAGAGAAATAGGCACTGGCATTCAATACGATTTTATAATTGTGAACTGTCTAGGAATGTTGTGTGAAAACTGCAAATAAATAATTTTATTTATTTACGTATTTAACTTATTTATTTGCCTAAAAACTTATTCACTTATAAGTACACACCACTTTCTACTGTGGAGAGTAACTTCTTCCCTGTTCTCCTGTATAAGATTGCTTTTGACTTCACCTCACAGAACATCCTACTGACTTGTCCTAACTAGAAGGACTACTTTTCTCAGGTAAGTCATGGTAGGCAGTGACATGTGCTGGCTCAACAGCTCAGAGGTGTGATTCTCTTGGCCTTCCCCTCATGTCATAAGATGGCTGCAGCAACTCCAAGTTTCACCATCTCTCATACAGTTGCGTTTAAGGGCAGGCAATAGGGAAAAGAATGGGGTGGTAGCTTCTTCTTTTGCCTTTTCTCTTTTCAGAAAGTGAAATACTCTTCCCAGGGGACCCCAAAGAGACTAGGTCACTCAACCACTCCTAGCTGCAAAGAAACTAAGAAAAGTGGTGACTGTTTGAGCCTCTATAGTAGAGAGGGGCTGGGGGAGAAGAGGATGGGAGACAGATTTTGGGTAGCCCACCATCACTGTCTACCTTCGTCCTGTGAGATTCCCGCCCTCATCAGAATGACTCATGCAGTAGGATAGCTAGTTCTCCCTCCACCACCCAACTCTCAGGGGAGTAGTGATGTGCTCCCTCAGCTGCATGTTGTAGGAGGGAGGGGAGGGTGGGAGTCAGGGTTTGGAGCTCACAGGATCCCATATGGGGAAAATAATTCTTCGACCAGGTAAGCATATGGTAGGCTTCCTTCCTACAGCCTAAAGAAGCCTTTTAATCTTGCTGGGTTTCATTTTTCTTACTAGCTTTGAGGCCCTCGATAGCGTTAAACACCCTAAATTATGCTACAGAAAATAATAATAGACATCTGCCTTTTTCCTTCTTGGTATGAATTCCTCCTCCTTTTTTTTTTTTTTCCATTAAGAGCATCCTGGTTTTTCTTTAAATAACTGTTCCTTCTCCAATGTCAGTCCCTATGTGTCGGGTGGGACTGTCCTCATGCCTTAGGTCTACCTATAGGCATTAGATGCAGATTCCACCCTCCTGGCCATGATGATTGATTTAGAGACAGGCATGCAGTCCCAGCCTGAACGATGAGTTTGTACTCCTTTTGAACAACCAATTGGGAAAGAAAGCCCTAATTCTCCTGCTGTAGGTAAACTACAAGCATGTGAGTCTGGGATGCCACTTTTTAGGGCTGAACTAAGAAGGAGACCAACACAGAGAGCAGAGCAGAGGGACAGGCCAGCAGAGAGAACACAGGCATGTCCTGGTGCCACCGTTTCAGCCCCAGCATCCAGCTGTTTCTGAAATAAGAACTACCTTCTGTGCTTTTCAGTTATGCAGGGAAAATGTTCTCTATTTGACTTCAATCACTTTTTGTTTTCTGGTTTTTTTTTTTTTTTTTTGAGTTGAGGTCTTTCTCTGTTGCCCAGGCTCACTGCAGTCTCATTGCTCACTTGCAGCCTCAAACTCCTGGGCTCAAGGGATCCTCCTACCTCAGTCTCCCAAGTAGCTAGAATTGCAGGTGTGAGCCATGGTACCTGGTGACTTCAGTCACTTTGAGTTGACTTTCTTGCAACAGAAGGAATCCTGATGAGCCAATACACATGGTCCAATAAATAGTGTTATTTATGAACTGAACTTAGGGGTTATGGATCATGCTTTTCTGAAAAGGTCTGCCACCCTCTTGGCATCTAGAATAATCCCTGAATAATTTTCTTGGTGGTTTTTCTCTTTTATGATGTTTTGCTCAACTTTTGTCATTGCTGGGTGTCTCCTTGCTGCTTCACTAACATTTCTACTTGGACTACTGTCCCTCTAATGCCTTTTTCCTTTTGCCGACTTTCCTCCATTTTTCTTTTTTCTGCTTCTCACATGCTTATTGGATTTGAGTACAGTGGAGCTTAGAGTCATGGCTCCAGCAGACCCATAAGAGAGCAGCTTTCTGGTTGAAAGCCCCCAACCCTCATCAACACTCCCCTACCCCATCCACACATACACTTTGTTTTAGATTCTTCTTGATACTTTTCAGTAGTGTATCATACACCTTCAATGATAAGTCTATGTCTACACATAGAAGGTTGATGACAGAGATAAAATAGTTAGAAAAATGTTTTCATTTCCTATTGAATAACTGTATCATCAATTTGGTTAAGTGTTGTAGTGACTTTGGGGATAAAACACTAAATATATGTATGCACTAATAACTGGAGTTATGATTTCCAGGGTTTCATTGTAACAAAAAAGATAATACAGCTCTGGCTACAATGTTAGGGGTTCACTGAAGCCTTTTTTGTCCTGACTGGGAACATTCTAGGCTCACATTTCATTCTTTCCAATTTTGCTTGAGAGAATGCCTGGCATCTCCTTCCCTTTTGAATGGACACGGTTGCACCTGCTCCACCTAAAGGCAAAAGTAGCTAAAATATGTCCAATATTATCTCTCTTTTCAAATACAACAATCCGTTTTCTGATCTAGTCTCACCTTCAATGCTTCTGATATTTACCAGTTCAAATATTAATAGGAGTAGAAACTGATCAGATATCATAATCCTATTGATAAGCTTCACATCCTTGGAAATGTTTTTCATGTGCCAGACACTCTTCTAAGCACTTGAGAAATATATCTCACTGAATCCTCACATCCATTCTAGGAGATAGGTGCTATTAACGTCATCATTTTACAGATGAGGAAACTGATGCACTGAAAGATTAAACGACTGCTCAAGGTCATATGTGTGAGAGATAGGGAAGAGCCACTTGCACACAGCTTGGATTTTTTAAACACTGGTTACCTTAATCGACTATAATGGGAAAAATGGAATACCAAGTATCAATTATCACCTGAATAATGTAAATTATATCTTATTAAATATTTGTTGATTTTTATAATGATGGAAAAAGCCAGACACAAAAGTCAGCAGCCAGTAATAAAAAAAAAAAAAAAAAAGTTTGCACAGTAGTCAAATCACACAAGTTCTTTATGTCTGTTTTACACTGTCTATCCCAGATACTCAGAATGTTCCTAGAGGGGACAGTGTTCTTCCTGGCTGCTTTGAAATCATGTTGTTTCAAAACAAAAACAAAAGCATTAAGAGTCATTCACTCACATGAGGGAGTTGTCTTCAGTTTTCTGGCCAGTACAGCTTTCGCTTCACCTTCCACCCCCAGCGCCACCGCAATAATGTTGTGTGCGATGCCAGGGGAGTATCTCATGAGTAAAACCGTCTTCAGGTTCACGAAGGTTTTCCCTCCCACGATGACTCTGACGGACTTATGAGCATTTTTCTCTATTAGGTACCCGTAGAGCCTACACAGAGGCACCCTGCTTTGGAGGCAGTCCTCCAGAGTGAACACCTCCTTGTCGGTGGTGTCATCCAGCACCACAATGACCTGAGCCTGGCGGAAGGCTTCTTCTACCGTCGTACAGATGGAGACGCTGCGCAGGACCGGTGACACCAGGTCCTGGGTCTCCATCACTAGGCTTTTGAGATGTTCTTCAGCCTGCTTGTTGTCAAATAGAGTTATGCTAATTTCTGTCTCCATCCCAAACACTTCGCCACTCGTTAATATGGGAATTAGGTTGTAGCAGGCAGGAGCAGAGGCACTGTTAAAAATGCAAAGCTGGATTGTGAATAGTTACATCCTTTGTCCCTTTTAACCCTTTATAGATATTTCTTAATAGATATTTCTGCATATACATCAACAGGGTGGTTTCATACTTAAATAAGCACACACACACAGCTGCATTAACATTTTAAGGCTAGGAGTCAAAAGTAGAACAAAAACTTCTCACTACTAGTCCCTTGCTCTGGCCACCTGAAATCAGTCCCCAAATAAGAAATATAACTGTTTATTAGGTTTTTCAAAGAAAATAGAATTCCTCCTATGCAGAAATCAAAATTTTAAAAAACTGCATTTTATTACTGTAATTACATGTTTATATTTCCCCCTAAAAAGATAAAGATATAAGTTTCGGTTAGCCATAGCTCTTTTTAAAAAATATAACCTCGTCTACACAGTAATAACTTTTTTTTTGGAAAGGACTGCCTTTTCCAAATTCTTGCACAGAAAAATCCTTACAAAGATAGCTCAGATCAACATAGGCTATTTATGGTGTATCTGTAACCACAATTCAGCAGGTGTTTACCGCTATGATTATTAACTGTGAACTGTAATGCCCGCCATGGGAAGTTCAGAAACTCATCTGGGCATTTCTGATAATCACACTGGGTGTGGCGAGGTGTGCAATGGGGGTTTCAACAGTATCTGTACCAATTTAATCCTTTGAAACATATCTAAAGAAGATGTCATAGTTGTTAAATCTGGGTGATAAGATGGATCATGGATGTTTATTACATCATTCTCAATTCCTTTCTGTATTTCAAGTATTTCATAATAACAGTTTTTAAAATGAGTGTATATATTAGGATACACAAATGCATATGAGCAGGAAAGTGCAAAAGACAAACGAGAGAGGGTGTGACAACAAAGACTTCATGTGCCCAGACTGGGAGCAAAGAGGAGCACACATGAGAAGAAGAAAAGCAAAAGGGAGCAAAGTGTGGGGAGTGGGGTTGTAGAGAGGGAGTGGGTACATAGAGAAAAGCCAAAGAAAGCCCTAGCGAGTGAGAAAGAGGGAGGGAGCAACAGTCAGAGAGGGCAAGCTTCTGCAAAGCAGCCAAGCTATAGAGTTGTTTTTAGACCAAGTGGGTATGTGTGTGAGTGTGTGTGTGTGTGTATGTGTCTGTAAAACCTAAAACTCATTTATGAGTTATATGGAGAACACACACACACACACACACACAGAGGCATATGTGTATATATGTGTGTGTGTGTGTGTGTGTGTGTGTGTGTGTGTGTGTGTGCGCGCGTGTATGCATGTAAGTATACATACACACAAATCTCAAACTCGACATTCAGGTAGTCTTCCATCATGAAATTAATCCCATCTCATTGTTCTTTCTAAATATAAAATGTCAATCTCATGAATCCTGGGATTTGACTGTCCCACCTGGTGATCCAGACCTGCAAGGGGTTGACACAAGTTTTCAGGGCTTCCTCCTCATGCTCTTTTTCTATATGTGTCCTCAGGTTCTCCTGAGCAATTACCTTCATCAGCTCAGTCGTCATGCTAGAGGTGACATCATAGTAAAGCTAAATATTGGGAAAGAAAAAGTCGGTATCAGAGAATAGATAACTAGTTGAAATTGACTATAATGGAAACTTTTTGTTTAAAGTCAAAATACAATAAAAAGAGACATGAGATAATGTCTCAGAAAGCAACATATTTGAAAAATAAAATAATGTAAGTAAATCATCATTGTTAGAACAGATAAGTCAAGTTAACTTATATACCTGGGCATGCTCCAGGAACTCATTATATCCTCCCAAAAGCAAACCCTTTCCTCCACGATCCAACAGCTCTCTCCAGATGATGGGGGAATTCTTGTGACTCCACTTATTCTTTTCACACACATCTTTTAGCCAATCCTGTTGAATGACATTCCAGGTGAAGTCACGTATTAAATCTGCCTGATAATTCAATTTCATACTTTAGAATTCAAACATTAAAATACTAGGTTGTTTTTAAAATCACTACTTATACATAATATAATTTAGATATCTTTAAAGAGTAAAATGTAAATATAGAAAATATCAATGATGTTAGTAACAGATTAATTAGATAAGAAAGAGTATTCTTCAAATTAATTGACCAAATAAAGGTACTGAAAGTTGCTCTTTTTCCTAAGGAGACCTGAAATGCAAGTGTTTAGCTTAAAGAGAGGTTACATTTTCCAAGTCAACTTTTTAAAAACATTTAACTAGTTTTATCCTTATTCTTCTTATACATGCAATATTTTCAGTCTTAGGGGCATATAAAATTTGATATTGTTTTTCAAATCTGTGAGTATGGTTTATGTAGTTCAAACTGAATGAATAAACTAAAAGTTATTTGGAGATTTCTGATAATATTCATCAGAAAAAGTTTAAATTATCATTCTCTGGTTTGTATAGGCTAGGCCTTCCAATGACAAGATCTGAGTAGAGTCAGACAGTAACATTTTTATCAGCAAAGTACATGGCAGCAGTCTTAAAACCATGTCATTAGAGGCATGGGTAATGAGTCTACCTAACAAATAAAATCCCGGAAACTAATTTCCCTTGTTGGCATTGAAGATCTGCCTGCCTTTATCTCACTTAAAGCAAACAGTCCTGCTCTGATGATTCCAGCATGACCCTGCTAGTCACAGCATAGCCAGACCAGTGAAGTACTGGGCCTATGAAGGAAAGAGACGTTACCCCAAAGCAACTTCAGCACCCTGCAGAGCATGTTAATGTCCTGGCAGGAGCTGAGAGGGCATGTATAGGACTGGACCCTTACAGTGCTGAATCAAGAGTGGAAAATGTAGTTAGACAAGGGAGAATTGATTAGTATCAATCACTTTTCTGCAATTCCAGAGTGTATACCCTGGAAAGGACCTCAGAAGACAAGGACAACTTGTTGCCAAACTGGCTCTTAGAAACTTGGAGAAAGTGATAAAATAAAATAGAAATGCCAGGCTGTTAGGGAAGACAATAGAATAATGGATCAAAAGACTAGTGGATGTGGTACTATGGAAGGCTAGAAAGCCCATCATTCAACTATGTTCTCTGGAAGGGACTGCAGGATACAACACGCACCTCAGTGATAAGGAATGCACTGGTGAGAGGGGTCCCAGTGTCACTGAGAAGCCCAGTGTGGTTGTCCATTCTAGGCCAAACTTCTGTTTTAAGTTCAGAGGTACAAGTGCAGGTTTGTTACATAAGTAAATTTGTGTCATGGGGGTTTGTTGTACAAATTATTTAATCACCCAAGTATTCAGTCTAGTACCTGTTAGTTGTTTTTCCTGATCCTCTCCCTCCTCCCACCTCCACCCTCCTATAGGCCCTAGTGTGTGTTGTTTCCTTCCCTGTGTCCATGTGTTCTCATCATTTAGCTCTACTTACAAGTGAGAACGTGTGGTATTTGGTTTTCTATTCCTGTATTACTTTGCTAAGGATAATGGTCTCCAGCTCCATCCACGTCCCTGCAAAGAACATGATCTCATTCTTTTTTATGTCTGCATAATATTTCATAATGTATATGTACCATATTTTCTTTATCCAGTCAAACATTGATAGGCATTTAGGTTGATTCCATGTCTTTGCTATTGTGAATAGTGTTGCAATTAACATATGTGTGCATCTTGTCTTTATAAAAGAATGATTTATCTTTGGGGGGTATATACACAGTAACGGGATTTCTGGGTTGAAGGATATTTCCAACTTATACACTCCCACCAATAGTGTATAAGTGTTCCTTTTTCTCCACAACCTCACCAGCATCTGTTATTTTTTGACTTTTAAATAACAGCCATTATCACTGGTATGAGATGGTATCTCATTGTGGTTTTGATTTGCATTTCTCTAACAATCTGTGAGGTTGAGCATTTTTTTCATATGATTGTGGCCAAGGCTGTTGAAGGACATGGTGCTATAGACCTGAACTCCGTGGCAATTGAGATGATAAAATCCTGAAATAATAGAGGTCAGTGGGCACTGCTAACCAGAGAACATTTATTGTAACAGAGCACTAAACAACCCAGCAGATGAAATAGCTTAGCTGAAGACTAGACCAGCAGAGACTGAGGGAAATCTATAATGGATGGTAGAGAAAAGAGGGAGAGAAGAGAGGTGATGAGTGTCAGTTTGGCCCTAAAACTATGAGCAGTGGAGACTACAGTTCATTTGACTGTCCTTTCTCTTATAAAGTCTCCCCAGGGAAAGGTGGCAACCCAAATCCTGGAGGAGGTGTGAACTGATTATAGGAGCATGTGGATCCCCAGGGAAAGATGGCAACCAGAATCCAAGAAGGTGGGAACTGATTATAGGGAGCATGTAGATCCAAAAGGCACAACATGTGGACTGTGGCCAGTGCTGTCACATATGCTCCAGATTCCTCCTTCACAAATGAGGCACTTACTCTCTCAGGCACCTGGTGTATTAGAGGCTGATAACTTAAGTCTCATTCAATTCTCTCTCTAGGAATTTACCTCGGCCAAAGAAAATTGCCTTGCCAAAGGTTAAGTTCCTTCCCAGGGGCAGCTGATATTCAATGGCTGGTCAAGGAGGGAGCCCAAAAGCTCAGCTACCTTGCCTCAGTTTGGAATACCTCTGAAAAGCCATCAAGAGTTCACTGTGGGATCTGCTGAGCCCTCTGCGGCAGCTGTGTCAAAGTTCAACTTCTCCCTTTACCCAGTCCTGCTGCCCTCATTCCTTCTCAGGATGCTTTTCCCAAGACCACTTCCCAGTAAATCCCGTTCACCAAAATCTACATCTCAAAGTCTGTTTCTGGGGAAACACAGTCCTAAAGAAAGGTATCCCATATAAATCATTGGAAATCAATACCAAGGAGAATGAAAAGTTAACAAGCGCAGTGTAAGCTACCTGGATTCTTCAGGGGTTGAGGTCAAATTTATTCTATGTATTGATTAGGCTCGAATTTGTTCTACAAGGTATTAGAAAAAAACATAAATATTATTTTGAGACTAGTAAGTAGGGACTTGTTTTACTAGTATTCAAGTATCACTAGTACATGAACAGTCATTACCAGAAGCCAATCTAATATACCAGCTAATATTTAATCAAATTAAAATACTTTCTGTACATGAGCAAGTTTAACAAACTATAAAGGCTTCTTACCTCCCAAACCTCAGGACGTTGTGTGATTTTATGTATCCGAAAATCAGGAAGATTCTTTTGTAAATAGTCTGCCAAAAGTTCTGTTTTAGCATAATACGGACAATCTGCTCTACCTAAAAGAGTTCAAATTAGCAATGTTCTCTTTCATCATGCAGAAATTATTATGTAGTTCTAAGTATTTGCTATGTAATTACAGAATTATATAGTTTGATAATATGAAGTTGCAGTATAAACTGCCATGACATAAACTTCTGATATTTATTAGATTAATACAAATAAAATAAACTTTCATAGGAGGTCATAATCTTAAGTAATAAAATGTGGAAAGAAAAAACCCTACTGAATATTTATTCTCATCTAGTACTATGCTAGACCTCATTTCCTCTAGGAGGCTGCTAACTACTACTAATTCAGCATGAATTAGTACTGATAGTGAACTACTCACTAATGGCTACTAAAAGGTAAAGTTTGAATGGGGAGTGGTGGTAAAATCACTTTTGTATTTGATGCATGTCAGGAAGTTGTTGGGGGTGGGAAAGAAGAATCCGGGATAACCTCTATTTTCTGGCTTGGGCAGATGACGCTGACCTTAACTGGAGAGAAACCATGAATGAGAAATTTAATTTTAGTCAAGTGCAGTTGGAAGTATTTATAGTATGTCTAAGTGGATATGATCAGCAAGCAGCTGGATATATATATATATATATGGGGTGCAGGTGCCATGTAAGTGTTTCAGACACAATTTGTAGCCATCAACACCCAGGAAGTTAAAGCCACTACACCAGACGGGATTGGGTGGCTGATAGAGCAGGAGGAACGAGACAAAATGCAGAGCCCTCTCTGTAGCATTCTTCCCGAGTAACTCCTACTAGTCACCAGTTCCTTGGCCTCATGGGAACTCCTAAGTTATCAACCAGTCTGAAGCTCGCCCTGTCTATTAGCCTCCCTGTCTAGTTCAAGTCTATGGTTCATCACTTTCTGGCCCATGTCTTAAATTATCTTTCTCCACTGTCCTTTTGGAAAATGAGCCTGATAAAAGCCTGGATGAACCCAATTGCCTGCCTATTCTGTAGCTGGGTCCTACCTACTGGGCACCACTACAGAAAGATGGTAGAACCAAGCAGAGGGCACCTTTAAGATTCATGGTCACCAGCTTTAATTGGCCCTCAACCCTGCGTGGAGATCCCTCTGTTTCTTTTATCAGTACTCTCTTCTTTTCTCCACAATGACTATTCCAAACTTTTTCATCTTCATCCAAATCCTTTCCTTCTTCTCAACATTCCTCTGCATTATCAGAAGACAACAGACAACTTTGCTTTCTACTTTACAAAAACCAATCTAAACAAAACAAAATGGCATTAGTTTGGAAAACTTCCAACCTCCTCCATCACACCAAATGCCTGTCTGCATTTGGACTCATCTTTTCCTCCCTTCTTCATTTCAATGGAAGAGCAGTCCTACCTCCTGTCTACATCTAATCCCACCACTTATGCTCTGAATCCCACCCTCATCTGCCTTCTCAGGAACCTTGCTTAGTTAATTATCCTCTCTTTCTAGAGTTTTATATCTGTTTCTAATAGTCCCCTTCTGTCATATTTAAATATACTCATTATATTGTTTTTCCTGTCCTAAGAAACATCATCCTCACCTCTAGCTATTGCCTTTCATATGTCCTTTTCTATTAAAATATCTTGAAAGAGTACTCTATGCTTGCCATCCTCAGTTCTTCACTTCCATTTCTTTCTCATCCACTGCAATGTAGTAGACCCCACAATTCTCTTGAAGGTCACTGGGGACTTCCATGCCACTAAATCCAATGGATACTTTTAGATCCTTTTCTTGTTGACTCTTGGCAGCATTTGCCACTACTGCCCCCTTCCATGCTTTTAAAACACCTGCTATATAGTGGGGGCATTCTCCAGGTTCTTCTCCTACTTCTCTAGTCACTCCTTTCTATCCTTTGTAGGTTCCTATCCCTTTATCAACCCATTAAAAGGTATCATTCTGAGAAGCATCTTATCTTTATATCTTACAGATTCTTTCTGGCCAATCAGCTTCATTCCCTTGGTTTCAAGTAGAAATCTGTATTTCCAGCTCAGCTGTATCTCCTTATCTAGATGCCTACACCCTCCTGTATTTTCCCATATCCTTCAAAATGTCTCATAGGCACTCAGAAGGTCTATGATGAATTTTGTCATCATTTCCCCATTAAATTTGCTTAGTTGCTTATATTTTTATGTCCATTTCCCTAATAATCTAAGAGCAGTAAGAGTATCCAGAGTATTAAGCCTACTCTTCTGCTTATTTTTTTTCAGTGACTCCTAATCTCTGCAGTTATTCAAACCACTGCTTGGGAATAATGTTTAACTCATTTTTCTCCCTTATCTGCCCTCCTCCACTCAATTAGACATCCAGTTCTATAGATTCTGTCTCCCTAATATGTCTCTAATCTGTTCACTTCTCTCCATCTCCATTGTTTGCCACTCTAGGACAGGTCACCTTCAACTCCCTCCTGGACTACAGCACTAGTTTTCTAACTGGTCTCTCGGCATCCAGTCTTTCTCTCTCACGCTATAGCTATAACATTCAGATAAATGCAAACTTGATTAGGTCCTCCTCCCCTTTCAAAACTCTAGATAAAGTCTAAACTACTGAACATGGCTCACAAGAATCTATATTATCTAACTCTAGCCTCACTTTATGACACTTTCTTCCTTGTACTCTTTGCTTTGGTCCTAATAAACTTATTTCAATTTTGTGCTTATTTTATATTCTTAATTATCACCAAACTAGTTCTCCTCACTCTAACCCCACTCCCTGTTACCCATGACTAAATTACTCCCTTCCTTTCTACTTCTTCTCTCTTAGGTAATTTGTTATCATTTTTCAGGTATCTGCTTAAAATCTCTCCCTCTGGGAAGCCCTTACCTAATTAAGTAAGGTCCCCTGCTACTGTTCCTATAGAACTCTGCCCTGCCACTCTCATACATGCAGCGTTCTCTGTAAGTGTGTTTTCCACTGACTTCCCAGCATACGGTTAGTCAGTGTGCAAAAATATTCTTCTGGGCCAGGTGCAGTGGCACATGCCTGTAATCTCAGCAATTCGGGAGGCCAAGGTAGGCAACTCGCTTGAGCGTAGGAGTTCAAGACCAGCCTGGGCAACATGACAAAACCCCATTTTAGTCCCAGCTACTTGAGAGGCAGAGGCTGGAGGATTGCTTGAGCCCAGGAGGTCAAAGCTGCAGTGAGCCATAATTGTGCAACTGCACTCCAGCCTGGGTAACAAAGTAAGACCCTGTCTCAAAAAAAAAAAAAAAAAAATTCTTCTGTGGATGGTAGATGTCAATGGTGTTCAATTCATCAAAGAGATCAAATAAGTCAAAGGATAAACAGCTTCTAAAAAAAGTCATTGGTGACTCTGGTGACAGCAGTTTCTGTCAGAAAGCAGAAGTAGAAGCTTTCTTCCAAGATTAATTAGAAGGCAGAACTGGAGATGGAAGAGCAGTCTACTCTTTTAAGAAACTTTATGAGGAGAGGAGGCAGGTACCATGGATTGTTCTAATAAAAGTCTTCTCAGTTGGGTCCTTGCTGTCAAACAGCACTTTCAATCATTCTCTCCATTGCTGCTAAGACAGCCTTCCTAAAAGGCAAACTCATTAAGGCTACTCTCCTGCTTAAAATTTCTCTATAACTCCTCATTGCTTTCAGGATATAGTTCAAATACCTTCCCTTGGTGTACATGAAATGCAAGGACCTGGCTCCTGCTCCTGTTCTAGCCCCAGGTCCTGTCACTCCTCACATATCCAGATTTTCGGTTAGGCCATGAGGCTTCTAGCCTCTCTGCTTTGATCTGGAATAGACTCCTCCCCTCATACCTTCATAACTCAGCTCCTGCAATACCTTCCCCAGCCAGTTCCTTGTGTCCACCTCTTCCCCACCCCCTAAATCCAGATTAGGAGTCTAGCTCCCAGGGGCCTGTGTAGGTCTCCTTCATTGCATTAATCACACCGTATCAAAAGTACATGTTCTGTGCCCCATGAGACTGAAAGCTCCTCGAAGGCAGGGATATGTTTCCCTCCATTATATCCCCAGTGTCCCACAGTGCTTAGCGCACCGTCACGGTCCAGTAAATATCTTTGAATAAATTCATAGCAAAGCATGGAGCGGTCCGTACAGACGCTGGACTTGCTATAAGCCAGTAAGAACATCACTGCCAAGCGGCCGTGGGAGGTGAGCTGTTGTCGGCGTTTTGAGCAATCTGCGGGCGGATGCGGGGATCACTCACCCGCAATGACGAATTTGGCCATGGTCGAGAGAGACTTAGAAGCCTAGACCGCGGCTTCGTGGTTTCCTGGCAACCACGTCGCCAAGGGCAAGGCGCAGGCGCACTACAAAGTTTAGCGCCCAGCAGAGCTTAGATGTTTAAAGTTAGGACTTGAATGGGTTATGTTGCGATATACGATCAAACATTGCCCTTATAAGCTCTCTAGTAGCCCCGATCCCCATCCCTGTATCCAGGGTAATTAGTCATTCTCCTCGGTAGGCTTTCTTCTAAGTAAATCCTTCAGCTACAACCGCGAACGTATACTTTTTGACCTTTGAGAGAATCCGTAAAACCTCGTGAGACTCTCAGCTCTCAGGGAAACTGTCATGGCAGCGCCTGTTGTAGCCGCGAGGTTCTACCCTAAGGTGAGTGGAGGACGAGCCTGGGCTGAGCGGTTGACCGTATCACATCCTAGACTTTTCACCTTTCAGAGCAAGGTCTCAGGCGTTGTCCCGGAATTAAGTTTAAAGGAGGTAGGTTAATGCTAGGCGGCCCAGCTGCGGAAGGACAGGCTCTTGACGTTGGTTCCGGGGCCTGGTGAGGCTGGCTGGTTGTGTAAGATTTTCCTCCTAAGCGCAGGCCAGATGCAAACATCGCTTTCGTTTTCTGCTTCTTCCACTGAGCCGTTCTACCTGCCCAAATCCATATTCTTGATGGTCTGGGTTCGGCCGTTGCTAAATCGTCATGTTGAAAATGATCTATCAAAGTTAATCCCCTAATTTTCATTGAGGACATTTCCATAACAATGCCAACAAAAATCTCTCCTACAAAGGAAGCTTTATGGAACGCTTTTGCGCCAGAAATTCACTTTAAAAAAAACCCTCATTTATAAATGACTACTTCGAAAGTGACCTGGCTTCTTTGAAACTGGACACATTGTGGTATATTGGAGGGAGCCCATATAGATTAAAAAAAAACAAAACAAAACTTAATTTTATGTAAATCTTTAATAGCGCCATAGGTTCCCCATTTTCTCTTCTGTTAAATGCATTTCATTTCTTTAAGTAAAAGTTTTACTTTAATTTTTATTCTTTTCATTACTTCTTCCCCTACAGGAAGACCACAGCACGTTTTCTTTTTCACTAGTAGAAGTGACACTGGTTTCATATTGACAACTTGAAAGCTTTTTGGAAGTGTTTCGGTGGAGAGCAAAATGAATAACAAAGCAGGCTCCTTTTTATGGAACCTTAGACGATTCAGGACTTTAGTTCCAACAAGCAGAACTATGAGGCTATATCCTTTGGGACTTTGCAAACCAAAAATAATTTATTCAGACTGGAGCACTTTAAATGACTTTCATAACAGAATGCAATCATTTGGTATCATTAGATATCTCTTTCAGGATGCATTCGTTTTAAAATCAGATGTTGGCTTTCAAAAAAAGGGTATAAGCACTGTAACAGCCCTTAGAATTGACAGTCTACTTTGTGCTAGAAGACTGTCTTTTGACTCAAAGCAGTCTCTTGTCTCTGTTGATAAACCTAATGATGGCTTGAAGAAAGTAAACTTTCATCATGAAATCTCCAATGAAGATGTTCTTAACAACGAAACAAAACCAAATCGTATCAGCAATAGCACACTGTCTCAGGAGTGTAATTCCCTTAGTGATGTGTTAGATACATTTTCTAAAGCGCCTACATTTCCTAGTAGCAACTATTTCACAGCAATGTGGACAATTGCCAAAAGACTGTCTGACGAACAGAAACGCTTTGAAAAACGACTGATGTTTAGCCACCCTGCGTTTAATCAGCTCTGTGAACATGCGATGAGAGAAGCCAAGATCATGCAATATAAGTACCTGCTGTTCAGTCTTCATGCCATAGTGAAGCTTGGAATCCCTCAGAATACTCTTTTGGTACAGACTTTGCTGAGGGTAACCCAGGTAAAATAAAAAGGAGATTTAAACATGCTTTTACTTGGTTTACAATATTTTGAAAGAATGATGGGAAATAGATACGTAGCCTCCTTAAAAGAGACTGTCAAATGGAATGGTAGTTTCCTTTTATTTATTTTTACATATATATTATATGATTTGGAGGCCTTAAGTTAGCTATTATTTTTTTCCTTCTGCTGTGGAAATTTATGAAAGCCTTCCCCATTTACCATCCCCAGAGTTGAGTAGTGGTGAAGAAGCTAAAATGAGAAGAGATGCAATATGTACAAAGAAAGGTTGGGTAGTTGAAGAAGGAAAGAAGGGAAGGGGAAGGAAGATAATCTAGTCCATGGTAGAATCGGGATTCAGGCCCAGTAGATAATACCTAAACTAATGAGCACATTGATAGTGAAGGAGCTGGTGTTTTAAGTAGAGAGGATTGCATGCCCTAACATTCCCAGAGGAAAAGTTCGGCAAATTTGAAGAGATGAAAGTAGTTTAGCTTGGCTGAAGTACAGAATAATGGAGATGTATGTTTGAGGGGATGAGAAGAAATTTTGTATGTGGTGATCAAAGGAGAGGAGTGAGGGACAAGAAGCTTGAAGGGTAGGGGTGCAGGACAAGAGGCTAGAAAAGCAGGAACCAAATCATAAAGAGCCTCTTATGGCTAGCTAAGGGGTATGCATTTATTCTGGCACTGGGAATCCATTGAAAAATTTTAAGCAATGAGTTGACATGCTCAAATTTGTATTTTAGATCACTGAATGAGTGGAAAATGGATTGGAAGAAGGTTGAAATTGGATGGAGGGAGTCATTTTTAGTCTAAAGCAAGAATGTCAATGTCCTGTTTTATGTCACTCAAATGGTGCCAGATGTAAGGAAGGAGAGATTAGCTTTTTAATCATTTATGTTTTAAGAATGTACACTTCTGACTTCTAAACTCAGTGATAATGAAGTAATTTTTTAGTCAGGTGTGGTAGCTCACCCCTGTAATCCCAGCACTCTGGGAGGCCAAGGCAGGAGGATCTCTTGAGCCCAGGAGTTTGAGACCAGCCTGGGCAACATAAGGAGACCCTGTCTCTACAAAAATTAGCTGGGTGTGATGTACTTGCCTGTGGTCCTAGCCACTTGGGAGGCTGAGGTGGAAGTATCGCTTGAGCCTGTGAGGTCGAAGCTGCCGTGAGCCATGGTCATGCCACTGCACTCCAGTCAGGGTGACAGAGCAGTCCCTGTCTGAGAATAATAATAATTTTTTAAAAGACAGGAATTTCTTGGGGATAATTATGGCATGTATCCTATCTTGCTATAGAATTCAAGAATTGGGTTCTAGCTATTTGGAAATTTTTAACTTTTTACATTACTGTGATTTCCATATTTTCTTTTTTTTTTTTTTTTTTTTTTTTTTTTAGTCTGTGACTCTAGCCAAAGATCTGTATGTTCTTAAGCAATAACTTTTATTTAGTGTATGTGTGTATATTTGTTTAAACCATAGGATATCCATGTTTATTTGTAGACTGTGTATTGGTTCCCTATATAGTTATTTAAAAGTGACTGTAATAAACCACCTTACCTTGTCAGTGATACTCTTACTAGATTTTGGACAGATAGACTTACATGGGGATGACATCTGTGTTGGTGAGATCTGAGTAGTAGATTTTTGTAGTCAGAACATATCTATAGATAATATGTCTCACTGACTGTTGGAATAACACAAAGACATTTATTTTAGATAGAGGTGAAAGGACAATGTGCCATCAGTGAATTTGCCCTTCAAACACATAGCCAAGTGGTCTTTTCTTTCATAGTGAATATTGAAGGGAATGCTGTAAAATTGTTAAGGAAATCCTTTCATAGGAAAGAAACCTGCTTTTTCTTTTAACCATATCCATTTCTTACCTGGTTCTGTCTTAAGACTTGTGACTGGTTGGTTATGTAATTTTAACAAAAGAGCGTATCTCTTCTTAGGCTAAGTTTCCTCAGATGTGATCTTTTGTGAGGTGTGTAGACTAGTTGTGATTAAACTGTAGAGTAGTACTAGGTAAGCTGTGTTGTTATTTTTCACTTTCCAAATTATGCCCACTGTTATTTCTGGAATCCAACTTAGTGCTCTAAGTAAAAGGACCTGAAAAAAGAATCTGTGGGGTATTGGCTTCCCTTGAGACCCAGTTAGTAGTGGTAGAATGTGGCAGGAGATGTGAACTAGAAGATTCGCAAGTAGAGTTTCAGCTTGATACTCAGGAAGGGATGTAGGAAAATCATAAGGGCACACCATTTAAGGATCTTTAGAGATGGGCTAGTTACCTTCTATACCTCTGTAGTTCTTATATTCCTGCACTTTAACTATTTTTGCCTTTGTAATGACCTTGGGTTCCAAAAAGAGGTAAAAATAATGTTTAATAGAAGTTGTTTCAGAAGCAGTGGAATATAATGAATATCAAATATGTTTTCAGTGATAATGGTGAAGGTAAAAAAATGTTGATAGATAAAAGGATGTATATCAGTTAGCTGGAAAATTCAGTAAGTATGACTTTATTTCCTGAAGATGCTGTTTATTATGGACTGACTGTGGGAATTGTTGGTTTGATACTTAGTCCTTTTATTCAGTACATCAGTTCAGTGGTTTTGCTTGGATGAGATATTTTACTATGGGCTCATCACCTGTAGTATTTTTGTAATTATGTTTCAATAGGAACGTATCAATGAGTGTGATGACGTGTGCCTTTCAGTTTTGTCAACTGTTTTAGAGGCAATGGAGCCATGCAGAAATGTTCATGCTTTACAAGCAGGATTCAGGTGAGAACTCTCTTATGCTTTCTTCATGTGGTTTTCTTTGTTCCTCTTAAATCTGGAATAAAAAATTGAGATGAAAACTAAACTGCTTTCTTGAGGGGAGGAGTTGGGGAGGCTTTTTGCTAGTTACAGTCTTTAATGCCTTATTAAGCTTAAAATCCTGCTCTGGATGACATAAGCCTGGAAATGCTTCTTTTAGGGTCCATAGTAACAAAGATGTGAGTAACATTGACATCTAAATTAATTTATTTTAAAACATAGTACTGATGTGGGTGGGAGAAAATTGATATGTATATTCAGAAGAGTTATTCAGGTACTATCTGAGGGTTATTTGACACTGGCCCAGCTTGAAAAGGAATTTATAAAATTGATACAACTGATCTAACATCATAGATTAGTGAGAGTAACACTTAATTCCCTTTTACGTTGACTATGCATAGGATATGTTATTATAATCTCGTGATGTAATTTAATTTGTTCCTTAGTAAAGGCAGTAGAATAATGTGAGAGAAAATAGCACTATTAATAGATTGGTTCTCGATCTTTCACTACTTACACTCTCTTGGGCAGGTAGATCATTTCTCTGGGCTTCATAATCCTTTCTTGTAAGAAGGAGCTGGAACAAGTGAAATTTTAAGATTTGTCTTCTGCTTTGAAGATTCTATGATTGTAATATTTACTGTGTTTGATAACAGAATACTAGTTGATCAGCAAGTTTGGAAAATAGAAGATGTCTTAACATTACAAGCTGTGATGAAATGTATTGGAAAAGATGCACCGACTGCTCTTAAGAGGAAACTGGAGGTAAACACATGAATTTTCTCTAGTGGATGAGATTTGGAAAAATTATTTCTTGTAACCTGCTATGACTGCTTGAAGTCAATTTTCTAAAAGGGCATTGTTGGGCTTTTAGGTGTAGCTTTGCTAAAGTGAATTAATAGAAGTACTCTTATATTTATTTATCTGTGTATATATAAATATCTATGTTATGTATTTGTCTGGGTCATTTTACCCAAACATCATCTTTTTTATTTAAAAATAAAAGTTTAGACCAGACATGGTGGCTCACACCTGTAATCTCAGCACTTTGGGATGTCAAGGCAGGGGGATCTCTTGAGCTCAGGAGTTTGAGACCAGCCTGAGTAATTGAACAAGACCCTGTCTTTGCAAAAAAATTCTAAGAATTAACCAGGCATGGTGGTGCATGCCTGTAATCTCAGCTACATGGGAGGCTGAGGCAGGAGGATCACTTGAGCCTGGGAGGTTGAGGCTTCAACTTGGGTGACAGAGAAACACCCTGTCTCAATAAAAATAAAAGTTTAATGTATTTTGCCACAGATAGTAAATTAAGTTTGTTTTTCTTTAGATGAAAGCCTTGAGGGAATTAGACAGATTTTCTGTTGTGAATAGCCGACACATGTTTGAGGTACTAGCTGCCATGAATCATCGATCTCTTTTACTCCTGAATGAATGCAGTAAGATGGTCCTAGGTAAGGGGAATTTTTCTTTCATCACTTGTAACACCTGACCTTCTGTTTTAGACTATTTTTGTTTTGTTTTAAAAACTTTGGTTTTATGTGAAAAAAAGAATAAAGCATGTTGTAGCTTGCATTCAAAACAATCTGGTAATCTTTGTTTGCTTATTTAACTCATTCTTAAAGGTAATATCCATGGGTGTCCTTTAAAAATAATGATCAACATATTGCAGTCCTGCAAAGACCTCCGATACTATAATTTAGATCTCTTCAAGGGAATAGCGGATTATGTGGCTACAACTTTTGACATCTGGAAGATCAAAAAAGTGAGTATATTAACAATTTAGAATAAGCCTCACAAAACTTTTTAAACACATACTAATTCATTTAGCATTTTAAATAGTTCTCTTTCACCTTTATAGTAATTAAGATATCCAAATACTCCAATGCTGAATTGACTTTTGAGAAATTAGTTCCTTATTATTCCTGTCTGGGGGCTACTTGCTAATATGAATAGTCCCCAACTTAGGATGGCTTGACTTAATGATTTTTTGACTTTTTGATGTTTCAAAAGCAGTATGCATTCAGTAGAAACCATACTTTTTTGATTTTTCATGTTTTCCTGGGTTAGTGATATGTTGTATGATACTCTCTTTTCATGCTGGGCAGTGGCAGCAAGTCACAGCTCCCAATCATCTGCGCCAACATAGGGGTAAACAGTACATATTGTATTCAATAAATTACCTGAGATATTCAACACTTTTATTATAATATAGGCTTTCTGTTAACTGATTTTGCCTAACTATAGGTGAATGTAAGTTCTAAGCATGTTTAAGGTAGGCTGGGCTAAGCTATGATGTTCAATAAGTTGGATGTATTAAATCCATTTTGATTTACAATATTTTCAATTTATGGTGAGTTTGTTGGATTATACCCTACCATAAGTCAGGGATCATCTGTATAGTATTCTATCTTTTGGTCTTCTTTCTATTTGAAACAAAAATAATATTGTCCAAAGTTTGCTTTTCTGTTTGGTTTTAAAGGGTTGTATGGGGTACTTTGATTAGATATTTAGCATAATTTCTGTGTTTATACATTTTTCTTGATAGATTTTGAATAATAAAGATGGATGATGTGACAGGCTTATGGTTTTTGAAGAATAAAATGTCACTACTTATGGTCATGTCCATTGTTTTGTCCACAGTAAAAGTCTTTAAAATCAGGAGCTGTGTTCAGAATATAAATATGTAAATGAAACAGCTGGCAAAAACTTCTTTTTGCAATGAAACAGATGATAACTTTGTTAGATCTCTAGGTTCAGTTTATTTTGGGGAGCAAGGTGAATATTGAGTTTACTCTGGAAATTGGTTATGGAAAGAGAAGTAATAATCCTAAGTAAAAAAGATTGAGAGGCTATTTTAATCATAATGCTTCAGTTCCATTCTCACTTATAGATATTAATATTAAATGTAGAAATTTGGGGGTTATGTCTTACGTGTTAGAATCTAGTAAGTTTTTAAGTTTGGGAATGGGAGGAGTTCAAGATTGAGTTGGTCATTTTGAAAACCTTGAGAAAAGGCATATTTAAAAGTAATTTTCAGATCTGTTGTATGAAAATGATGTAGGAAAGGGTTTATTTTTAAATGAAATGGAAACATAGAAACCATTGTGTGCTCTGGTTCTCTGCTTATAAAATGATTGCTTATTAACTTGATGTACAATTCAAGAATTAATGGTACAGATTTTGTGAGGGAGCGATAATTGTTCCTTTTCAGGGTATCTCCTGTTGATCAGCACAGTTGAATTACTAGTTAGATTTCTTGAGATCCAAAAAATTACTGTTAGCATACTGTAATTATTAAAGAGTTTTCCCTCAATTTTCTCTTTTTAAGGTTCTTTTTCTTCTCATTTCATTTGAAAACCTTGGTTTTCAACCTGTTGATTTAATGGATCTGTTTATGAAGAGAATAGTAGAGGAACCTGAATCCCTAAACATGAAAAGCATTATATCTATTCTTCATGTTTATTCTACTCTCAATCATGTCTACAAATGCCAGAACAAAGAGTATGTACTTGTTGTTTTTTACTTTTTTTATTGTCATATAACTTACTTACAGAAAAGGTTGTAAATCATAAGCTTAATGAATCACTATGGGTGAACACACCCATAGTCATTATCCATGCCGGTAAATAAAACATAGTGTTCCTTACTCATTTATGAAGTTAAACAGAATTTCATTTTATATTTGCTGCCCTTGTTTCTGTTCTTTATAATACATTAGTTAATTCATTATAGGAGTTTTCATTTCAAACTCTCCCAGCTTATCCTCTCAGCTCCTAAGTTCATAGTTCAGTTTAACTTTATTAAAAAATTGAGAAATGTATTTTTTTATTTTGATTTTTTTTTTATTATGGTAAGTACATTTAGCAAATTTAAAAGTGTGCAGTACAATATTGCTGACTTTATTATTAACAATATAGTTAATGATATTGTACAGTGGATCTCTAGAACTTAATCATCTTGCATAACTGAAACTTTATACCTGTTGAATAACAACTCCCATATTTCCCCCTTTCCTCACCCCTGACAACCAACATTATAATCTCTGTTTCTCCAACATTATAATCTCTGACCTTTTTAGATACTTCATATAAGTGGAGTCATGTAGTATTTGTCCTTCCATGAATAGCTTATTTCACTTAGCATAATGCCCTTCAAGTTAACCCATGTTGTAGCATATGGCAGAATTTCCTTCTAAGGCTGAATAATATTCCATTATATGTATATATTGCACTTTCTCTATCCATTCATCTGTTGATGGACATTTAGGTTGTTTCCCTGTCTTGGCTGTTGCAAACAGTGCTACAGGTTAACATAGGAGTGCAGATGTCTCTTTGAGATTCTCATCTTAATTATTATGAATTGAAATATATCCAGAAGTGAGATCCCTGGATCATATAGGGATTCTACTTTTACCAAATGCTTTTTAGCTTCGGTTGAAATGATCATAAGGTTTTTTATCCTTCATTCTGTTGATATGATGTATCATATTGATTGATTTGCATATATTGAACCATCCTTGCATCCCAGTGATAAATTGTACTTGGTTATAATGAGTGACATATATATTTCTTTCAAGGTTTTTTTTTTTGAATATATATTTTATTGCATTTTAGGTTCTGGGGTACATGTAAAGGACATGTAGGATTGTTGCATAGGTACATACATGGCAATGTGGTTTGCTGCCTCCATCCCTATCACCTATATCTGGAATTTCTCCTATTTTATTCCTCCCCAACTCCCTACCCCACACTGTCCCTCTCCTAGTACCCCACGACAGACCTCAGTGTGTGATGCTCCCCTCTCTGTGTCCATGTGTTCTCATTGTTCAACACCTGCCTATGAGTGAGAACATGCGGTGCTTGATTCTCTGTTTCTGTGTCAGTTTGCTGGGAATGATAGTTTCCAGGTTCATTCATGTACCTACAAAGGACACAAACTCATAGTTTTTTATGGCTGCATAGTATTTCATTGTGTATATGTGCCACATTTTCCTTGTCCAGTCAATCATTGATGGGCATTTGGGTTGGTTCCAGGTCTTTGCTATTGTAAACAGTGCTGCAGTGAACGTACATGTGCATGTGTCCTTATAATAGAATGATTTATAATCCTTTGGATATATACCCAGTAATGGGATTGCTGGGTCAAAAGGAATTTCTATTTCTAGGTCCTTGAGTAATCACCACACTGTCTTCCACAATGGTTGAACTAATTTACACTCCTACCAAGAGTGTAAAAGTATTCCTATTTCTCCACATCCTCTCCAGCATCTGTTATCTCCAGATTTTTTAATGATTCCCATTCTAACTGGCATGAGATGGTATCTGAATGTAGTTTTGTTATGCATTTCTCTAATGACCAGTGATGATGAGCATTTTTTCATATGTTTCTTGGCCTCATATATGTCTTCTTTTGAAAAGTGTTCATATCCTTTGCCCACTCATTGATTGGGTTTGTTTCTTTTTTTCTTGTAAATCTGTTTTAGTTATTTGTAGACTTTGGATATAAGTCCTTTGTCAGATGGTAGATCGCAAAAATTTTTTCCCCTTCTGTTGGTTGCCGGTTCACTCTAATGATTGTTTCTTTTGCTGTGCAGAAGCTCTGGAATTTAATTAGATCCCATTTGTCTATTTTGGCTTTTGTTGCCAAAGCTTTTGGTGTTTTAGTCATGACGTCCTTGCCTATGCCTATGTCCTGAATGGTTTTGCCTAGGTTTTCTTCTAGGTTTTTTATGGTGTTAGGTCTTATGTTTAAGTCTTTAATCCATCTGGAGTTAATTTTAGTGTAAGGTGTCAGGAAGGGGTCCAGTTTCTGCTTTCTGCATACTGCTAGCCAGTTTTCCCAACACCATTTATAAACAGGGAATCCTTTCCCCATTGCTTGTTTTTGTCAGGTTTGTCAAATATCAGATGGTTGTAGATGTGTGGCATTGCCTCCAAGGCCTCTGTTCTGTTCCCTTGGTCTATATCTCTGTTTTGGTACCAGTACCATGCTGTTTTGATTACTGTAGCCTTGTAGTATAGTTTGAAATCAGGTAGCATGATGCCTCTGGCTTTGTTCTTTTTGCTTAGGATTGTCTTGGCTATGCGGGCTCTCTTTTGGTTAAACTTACTTTTTAAACCACAATTTTTTGACTGAGAGGAGACAATATTGTAAGCACCAACACAGAGATATCTATTGTGCTATTAGTTTCTACTCTGCTTGTACCAAGGATGGTTGGCTGTAGAAATAAAATATTTTTCTCAAGGAGAGAACATAGTTTGTAAATGAATTGGCTTGACATAGTTTGAAATAAAGTTGCTTCTGAAATGAAAGCCACTTTAAAATTAAAACATCCAGATTTTTTTAAGCTTTCATTTTTGAAGCCTAGCCTCCAAGTAATCTGAAGGATTAGGGGCTCAGATGAAGAAAAGAAATGTCACTGGTGGTGTTCCAGTGATGGGGATGGCAGCAGCAGTAACTAAGAAGACATTGGCAGAGGTTGGGGGTGTGGGGCAAGTAAAGATGCAGCAATGGCCACAGCAGCAGAGGGGACCATGACAAAAGAAGCCTCTGCTACAGTCGAGATGGAGGACAAAGTGTTAGAACCAGTAAGAGTTTTGTAAAGTGGCTAGAAACAATATAAATGTCTCAAAATTAGTAATTTTTCTGTAAGTCTATGTTTAACAACAACAACAAAAAAAGATTTAAAAATGATTCTATTCACAGCAGCAACAAAAAAACAAAACTACCTACAAAGAACTCAAACAGGAATTGTTTAAGACCCCTACTAAAGTAAGTCTTAAACAGATGGAAAGCAATATCATATTCATGGAATAAAACCCTTAATATTATAAAGCTACTAATGTACCCCAGATTAATCTACAAATGTGATATAATCTTAATCAAAATCTGGAAGTTGTTCACAGAACTTGACAAGCTAATTATAAAATTTATATGGAAGAATATGCCAAGACAGCTTGAGAGAGAACAAATTGCTCTGCCGTTTGTCAAGACAGATTATAAAGCTGTGATCATTAAAATGGGTTTGGATTCAGAAGAGCTCAATCCATCAGAAAAGTCCTGACACAGACCCACACAGAAATTTAGTGTATGCTAATGGCAATGTCTCAAATCAGTGAGGAAAACATGGGCCTTTCTGTAAATGGTGCTGCAAAATTATTTTTCAGTGGCTTTGTGGAGAAAGATATACAAAAGGAGGCCTGTGTAAAGCCATGCATTGCAGCCTTTTTTGTAATAAATACGAAAACAACCATACAACTTACTTTTATTCCTAAGTTCCAAACATTTAGGAATTAAAGTAAGTTGCTGAACAATGCACATAATTTGACACTGTTTACATTTTTACAAACCATCAAAACAATATGTATTTTACTAAAGGTACAAATGTATTTCATGGAAAAATGAATGGAAATAGTGAGTTACTTCTAGGAAACAGGAGGAGGGCTCCCAGAGTTCATGTTAACAGCCAGAAAGACTTTATTTTTGGTGGATGATGTCATTTTTACCAAAAAAAAGTTATTTGTATATATTTTCAGTTATAAAACATTAATTTTAAACACTAACGTTTAATAAATGTTGAAAATCAGAAAGAACAGTTCTTAGACACATCTATCTGTGCCAAGGTCTGGAAATACATTTTCGTGCTTCTTACACTTTGTATTCTCGAGGACTTAAGTTCTGATTCAAAAACACATTGGATTTTTAAAAAGTAGAATTAACATAGCTTATTGTGTGAAGAATGAAACTTTCAGAAGAAACCCTTGTAAGGGTCTTGCCTCCCAAAGGTACTTCAGGCAGATCATTGCATCTTTCAAAGGTCACTTCCTCATTTGAAAGCAGAGTAAATAAACAAAACCTCCTACACTAACTCCCAGGGCTGTGTAGCAAGACAAGATACCCATATGAAATCTCTGTCATCTCAACTAGATGTTAGTGACTACATAGATGCATTAAGACCACTGAACTTCAAAGTGAGCTGTGCCTTCCTTCAGGGTTGCATAAGACCATGCAATGGACCAGATTAGAGCTTCTGCCTATATTTATTTTTATTTCATCCCCTCCTGCTAAAATTTCTATTTTTGTGCATGCCTTATAATATACATAGCATATTGGCATGCTAATATATACAATTATAAATTAAAAGTAATATAGTTGTTTGACTCCCAAATTTCCTTTTAGTTTTTAAACTACGACTTTTTGAATGAGAGGAGACAACACTGTGAGCACCAACACAGAGAATAGCTATTGTGCTATTAGTTTCTACTCTGCCAGTACCAAGAATGGTTGGCTACAGAAATAAAATATTTCCTCGAGGAGAGAACCTAGTTTGTAAAGTTCTCATCTTTTTATAGCCCAGCTAGTTCAAGGGAAAATGTCTTTTGGTCTTTTTTTTTTTTTAAAGGAATCGATACCCTTGTTGTATTTGGCCCAACTTGTGGACTCGAATCCATGAGCAGCAAATTTTCTATTGTATTCGTGTCTCTTTGGCACCAGGTGGCAGCCTCCATCTTTAACCACACTTAACGAGCTTCACTTTCTGGTGATAAAGAAAATGGAGGACTCCATAAAGAAAATGGAGTCCTCACACTTTCTCTGTTGGATGATAATGGTACACTCAATTAGCCAATTAAAGTAACATTTTCATCTTAATGGGCTTATTGGAAAAAGTCCAATACCCCTATAAATGAGGCATGGGGCTGGGAAGCGGGTGAGGCAAGAGCCTTTTTTTGTTTTTTTTTTCCAATTTATCTTAGATATTATTTCTGGCATTCTGGTTTTGGAGTGTGTGTTTGAGAGAGAGAGAGGTAGGGGTGCGTGTATGTGTGTGTGTGTGTGTGTGTGTGTGTGCGCGCGCGCGCATTTAAACCCTGCATTTAGAATTGTAATATTGATCCCAGGCTGTTCAGGTGGTTGACTGAAAGCAGATTGCCTTATTGGTCATTACTGGTTCAATGGGATTAATATTCCTGAAAGAGGAAAGCTTTTTCCTTTTGGGTCTCTTCTGAAAACATTTGAGTAAAAACACTGCCACCCAGTGTTTCCATTAGGAGAAGCACAATAAATTCACCATGCACTCTTGAAAAGTTTTCTAGGATGAATAGCAAATAACTCATTTTCTTAGTTACATTCGTATAAGGCCTGACAGGCTATATAGAACATTCCTGCTTTAAATGTAAAATAGCCCAGGCTCGTTGGCTCACAACTGCAAGCCCAGAACTTTGGGAGGCTAAGGCAGGAGGGTTGCTTAAACAGGAGTTTGAGACCAGCCTGGGTAACAGTGAGACACTGTCTCTACAAAAAATGGAAAAAAACAAAAACAAAAAAACAAAAAAAACTGGGTATGATGGTGTGTACCTACAGTCCCAGCTACCTAGGAGGTTGAGGTGGGAAGATTGCTAAAGCCCAGGAGGTCGACGCTACAGTGAGCCATGACTGCACAACTGCACTCCAGCCTGGGCAACAGGAAAGGACCCTGTCTCAAAAATAAAAATATAAGATTCCAGCCCATATCATGCTACATAATGCAGAGATGCTATATCCCACATGTTAGAATGATTGATTTTCAAGCATGAATTCTAAGACAATTTTGCAAATATTCCAGCCTTATTGAGTTATTCTGACCTAGATCATGGCAAAAAGTCCAAGCTAAGGGCTTTGTCACTATGTGAATCCTTCCTCAGCCTTTCTGCTGCAGTCACAGTTGTTTCCATCCACCCTTCAGGAAGTGCTCTCCAGGCCAGGCACGGTGGCTCATACCCGTAATCCCAGCACTTTGGGAGGCCGAGGCAGGCAGATCACTTGAAGTCAAGAGTTCAAGACCATCCTGGCTAACATGGTGAGATTCCCATCTCTACTAAAAATACAAAAATTAGCCAGGCGTCATGGCATGTGCCTGTAATCACAGCTACTCAGGAGGCTGAGACAGGAGGCTTGAACTGGGAGGTAGAGGTTGCAGTGAGCGGAGATTGTACCATTGCATTCCCACCTGAGTGACAGAGCAAGACTCCCAACTCAAGAAAAAAAGAAGTGCTATCCAGCACCATTCACAGCAGCCTTAGGTAGCAGCTCCCTCTTGCAGGGAGAAACGTCTGGAGAAACCTGTGTCCTCCCACCTGGTCTCTTTGCTGTGCACCCCACAAGCTATGCGTTTGCCCACATCTCCACTTCTGCCCTTCCTATTCCCAGGGGAGGGGAAGGTGGGCAAATACACAACAGTCCAACATCTTTCACTAAAAGCTTTTGCCCTCCTCACCTCTTCTTGTATTCTTCAGAGAGCTTGTGGAATGGAAGTGGGATTTACATCCTCTTTGTGATGACCTAACACCTTGTTTTGGAAGGTTGTGGAACAGAGCACCTATTATTTTGGGACCTCTGCTGGAACTGGGATAGGACCCCCACCATAACATCCTTTTACACATTTAAGTCAAAGAGAGATCATGACAATAGGACCTATATCCTAGGGTCATAGAGGATCAAATGAAATAATCCAAATAAAGCCTCCAGCTATTTACTTAACTTTTTATGATTATTAGATATTTGACCAGGGACTTGGTAAATAGATCAAGAGGTTATAGCATAATGCTTAAAAGTGTGGGTTCCCAACCCAAATGCCCATCAGTGATAGACTGGATAAAGAAAATGTGGCATATATATCCCATGGAATACTATGCAGCCATAAAAAAGGATGAGTTCATGTCCTTTGCAGGGACATGGATGAAGCTGGAAACCATCATTCTCAGCAAACTGACACAAGAACAGAAAACCAAACACTGCATGTTCTCACTCATAGGTGGGAGTTGAACAATGAGAACACATGGACTCAGGGAGGGGAATATCACACACCAGGGCCTATCGGGGGTTGGGGGCCGGTGGAGGGATAGTATTAGGAGAAATACCCAATGTAGATGATGGGTTGACAGGTGCAGCAAACCACCATGGCACATGTATACCCGTGTAACAAACCTGCACATTCTGCACATGAATCCCAGAACTTAAAGTATAATTTTAAAAAATGTGTGGCTTCCAAGACAAACAGCAGGAGTTGAATCCCAACTATGCCACTTAGTATTCATGGGACCTTGAACAACTGACCTCCCTGTAAGATGGGGATGATAGTAGATGCTGTCTCACAGGGTTGTTGTAAGATTTACAGGCACTGCTACTTGTACACCTCCTGAACAGTGCCAGTTAGGTAGGAGGCACTTGTATTTGTCAGGGTTCTCCAGAGAAACAAGATCAATAGTATATATATGTGTGTATATATATATATATAGAGAGAGAGAGAGAGAGAGAGAGAGATGGATGACAGGGGATTCGTTGGAGAAAATGGCTCATGTGATTATGGAGGCTGAGGAGTTCTACATGCCATCTGTGAGCTGGAGAACCAGAGGAGCTGATGACCCAGAGGAGACGGTAGTGTGGCTCAGTCCAAGTCTGCAGGCCTGAGAAGCAGGGGAGCCGATGGTGTCACTCTCAGTCTGAGGCTGGAGACTGGGAACCTGGGGGACTACAGGGGCAAGTCTTGGGGTCCAATTGTAATGTAGGTTCTATTGTCGTGATCTCTCGCTTACTTATGTGTGTAAGAGGATGTTATGGTGGAGGTCCTTCTCTCCTAGTTCTAGCAGAGGGCTAGAGAAGCTGGAGCTCTGGAGAACAGGACAAGCAGGTGTGCCAGCTTCAGGAGAAACAGAGAATTCACCTTTTCTCCTCCTTTCTGTTCTGGTCTGAGCCCTTGGCCAATTGGGTGGTTCCCGTCCCCACTGGTGAGGGCAGATTTTCTTTATTCAATTCACTAACCCAAATGCCAGTCTCCTCCTGGAAACACCCTCGCAGACACACCCAGAAATCATGCTTTACAAGTTATCTGGGCCTCCCTTAATCGAGTCAAGTTGACACCTAAAATCAACCATCACATCGCTCATAAGCATTGGATATTATAGTGTTCTTCATCACTTATATCTGTGATTTCCCTTATTTAGATTCCTATAAGAAAAATGAACTATTGTGGGTATTTTCATGCTCTTTCCCCATTGAAATTATTATTTGTCTAATATGAGCTTGATAAAAGAGGTTTATTGAGAAATGAACATTAAAATGCAGACAAACAGATTATTTTTTCAGGGGTGCCAAGGTGGAAGAAATAGACTGGAGGGGATGGGAAAGAAACTCACCAAAAAGGAGACATTGGCCATAAGTCTTTAAGGCTAGGTAGGAATTCACAAAGCCAAGAAGAGGTGAGTGGGTATTCCAGGCAGCAGGTGTAGCACAGGGAACAAAGACACGACAGCACCTGGAGAGAGGACACTGGAGTGGCTGCACCACAGGGTGTTAGCAGTAGGACGGTAACAGTCTGGGAAGGGCAAGCATGGCACTGAAATCAATCTTGTAATATGTTTCCAGTAGAGAAGAGACATGATAAGACTTGTTTTTCCAAATATTACTGTAGCAGCAGAGAAGGGAGAAAGAAGAGGAGGGAGACAAGGTGGCAGATGGGCCATTGACTACTTAGCTGGGGCGAGCCGATGAGGGCAGGCACTAAGGTAGCAGGGAGAAAGAGGAGATGCTGGGGCTGAGAGATGTTTCTGAGGGAGGATCTGCAGGGCTTAGTGACGGACTGAAAAAGACAGGAACACATCAGTGATCATCCTACAGTGTCCAGTTTGGGAGGCTGGGAAGATGGTGAAATCATTGAACCAGCAAATGTATATAAGGAAGGAGTTTGGGGAGGTACCTAGGGAGGTCAGTTTTAAACATATTTGAAGGACCCATAGGACATCCAAGTGAAGATACCCAGACTGACAGCATTCTATATCCCAGAGAAGCAGGACCTAGCATTGTGAAGATATGCAGATTTACAAGTTACCTAGGCTGGTGGACACCACTAGAGATCTTCAGCATGGATGGAAGAGTGGCAAGCATTTCTCTTTTAGGAGGGCAGGGGTTGGGCACAGAGAAAGAAGCCTATGAACAAGATGGAAAAATAAAAACAGTAAGAGATAAAAAAATGCACCAAGAGAAAACTGGCTTTCAAGAAGCAAGTTTTCAGTGATCTCATATGCTATAGGAAGGTCAAATAGAACAAGGACTCAAAAGAGGCCATTGGATCTGGCAACTGAGATGGGACCCATGACTAAAAAGCATTTTCAATGAAGTGCTATGGATAGAAGAAGAACCAAAGGCATTTGTTCATTCATTTATTCAATAAATATTCATCAAGCACCTATTATATATCAGGCTATGTTCCAGGCCTTGAGGATATGGTAGTAAACAAAACCAAGACCTCCATTCCTATTAAATCTACACCCCAGCATTGTTTATAGAACACTCTTTAAAGAACTTAATAAAGAGAGGAGAAACTAGACAGCATTTTGAAGGAAAAGATGAAGTCAAGAAAAGTATTTTTCTTATAGCCTGGTAATGTTTGAATTTGTGGCTGAATAATTAAGCTATAGGCAGATGGGAGAGGGTGGGGGAGGAGATCAAGAGAAAAAGAGAGAGAGAGAACAAATAACATAAAATCTCCCAAGGCTATGGAGTGGGTGTCTAACCCTGAGAGAGAGAAGGGCCATCTACTCCTCTAAGACAGGAAATAAGTTGACACTTCACTTCTGAGGCCCCCATTTTCTTGATGAATTAAGAGGCAAGCTGGGGACAGATTGAATGAGACAACACTTTGGAAGAGCTGAAGCAGGAAGCAGGAAAAGAAGTCAAGTGGCAGAGTCAATATTCAAGTGGAGCTGTGCCCAGTGAAGCAATAAAAGTATGTGGCAAGGAGTCCTCTTACCTCGCCACCTACACATTCAGTCTAACTGGAGCCTGTGTGCAGTGTTTCAAGGCAGTAGACATGTCGTCTCCTCTTTCCCTTCCTCTGGCTTTTGTGACTATAGCAGATATCTATGTGGAAATCAACTTAGAGGACAGCAATTTTTTTTTGAGACAGAATCTTGCTCTGCACGCAGGACGGAGTGGAGCGTCACAATCTCAGCTCACTGCAGCCTCCACCTACTGGTCACAGGTGATCCTCCCACCTCAGCCTCCCAGGTAGCTGGGACTACAGGCATGTGCCACCATGCCCCTGCTAATTTTTTTTTCTGTAGAGGAGGGGTTTTGCCATGTTGCTCATGCTACTCTCAAACTCCTAGGCTCAAGTGATCCACCAGCCTCAGTATCCCAAAGTGCTGGGATCATAAGTGTGAGAAACTGTGCCTGGCCTTTTTTTATTTCTCTGAGAAAAGCGATAGTTGTGTCTATCTTAGTCTGTTCGCATTGTTATAAAGGAATACCTGAGGCTGGGTGACTTATAAAGGAGAGGTTTATTTGGCTCAGGTTCTACATGAAGCATGACGTCAGCATCTGCTGCTGGTGAGGGCTTCCAGTTGCTTCCACTTCGGGTGGAAGGCGAGGGGGAGCCATGTGAAGAGATCACATGCCAAGAGTGAAAGCAAGAGAGGGGGAAGGTGCCAGCCTCTTTTCAACAACCAGTTGTGACAGGAACTAAGAGTGAAAACTCATTCCTGGAAGAATGGCACCAAGCCACGCCCATGATCCAAACACCTCCCACTATGCTCCACCTCCAACACTGGGATGACATTTCAGCATGAAATTTAGAGCCAAACAAACCATATCTCAACCATAGCAAGTTGTTAGGAGAGTTTACTGGCCAGTTACTCCATTTGATTTACTTTGGCATTGCTAGTCACAGTGGAAAGCGGCGGCCTACCTGCTTTTCCTCCCCAGTCTCATCCCCACCTTGCCCTATTTTATGACTCACAAGTACCAATATCTTCCTCACTGCCTTCTATAAATGCTCAGTGACTTTTTATCGTCGGTGTTGCCAAACCAATCTATCTTTGCATCCAGCATTCAAAAAGCACAGAGAATGACGGTCAGATGGTCAAAGGCCTGCCATGCCTTTGGTGTCATCACCTCTCTGACCTTGTCAGAAAATATCACTTTACCTTCATCCTGAAGACGTCCTGCATTCTTGGTGACACTGTGCTTCACGCAGCAATCCTCAGCTCCAGACCTGCCTGACAGTGTCCTCTGTCCATAAATACATGTACTTCTGAAAAGAAAGATCCATAGGTAGGACACAACTGTCTTAGCCCTCGATTTGTACTGACACAGATTTCCTGGCTATTTATTTAGACAGCCCTCCTCAAGTGCTTTGCTGCGCTTTCTTATTATTCGTATTGATGATATATAAAAAGAAATTAGTGTGTGGCATCCCATTCTATCTTTTTAGCAACCCCTACCCTAAATTAGCCGTTAATATCATTAACATACAGCCAATGTTTGTTTGGAAATGCACACATAGTTACGTTTATCTTTTGGTCATTTTTTTTTGGCAGTGGGGGTTAGATCTTCCTTCTCCTTGAAATACATCATTCAGTGTAAATGTGTTAATAGTGAATTAAGTTTTCATTTGTCTCAAAATATTAAGCTATTTTCTCTCAGTACTTTTTTAGTTTTATTTTTATTTTGAGACTGAATCTTGCTGTATCACCCAGGCTGGAGTGCAGTGGCGTGATGTCAGCTCACTGCAACCTCCACCTCCCGGGTTCAAGTGATTCTCTTTCCTCAGCCTCCCAAGTGGCTGGGATTGCAGGTGCACACCACCATACTAAAACTAGAGGCTTCCTCAGTAAATCCTTTTTTTCCCTGCTCTATTTTTAGTAGAGATGGGGTTTTACCATGTTGGCCAGGCTGATCTCAAACTCCTGACCTCAAGTGATCCACCCTCCTTGGCCTCCCAAAGTGTTGGGATTACAGGTGTGAGCCACCGCTCCTGCTTCTCTTGGCACTTTAAACAGATTATCATTAATTGGCTTCTCATTGTACCGCTGAGAGGTCTGCTGCAAATCTATCTGGCTTCACTCCCACCCCAGCCCTGTAGGTAATCTGTCCTTGCTTTTAGAATTATCTTTATCTGCAGTTTCAGCCCCCTCTTTAGAGACTGTAGGGAGTTCCCTAATTTTCTTATGGTAACCAAAGCATTACAATAAGTATGTGTTTATTTTATTACGTATTTCTAGGTGTGTTGCTGAGGGAGCGTCTCTCTCTCTCTCTCTCTCTCTGTGTGTGTGTGTGTGTGTGTATAAATACTTCAGTTCTCTCTTATGAGCTCGGCTGGGTTACCTCTGCGGTATGAGACGTTCTGTGCCATTTCCCAGAGCTTTCTGCAGAACGGGGCTTCAGTCAATCCCTGTGGATCTGGTTTAGGAACATACCTGCTATTGGCCACCTTCTCTTTCCTGCAGTACTTCCTCACCCTGCTTCTGGCTTCCAGTGCCCCTCAAGGACCTCAGGACTCACATCTTTACTTGAGGTCTGTATACTTGTAGAGGAAGCCTCTAAAATATTCTGTTAGTGCCTGTCCAGGGAAATCCACCTTTCCCTAAACAATACTATCCAGTGGGGAGTTGGGGAGGAGGGGGTTGCAGGGAATGCCTATAATCGAACATTAACAAGGAAGAAGTCAATATGTAAAGTTGCAGTTTGTACAACGTGTAAGAATGTCTCCAAGAAATGATCTCAAAGCTTTAATCGTTCCCTATAAGGTGAAATGCTGGGTAATTTTCCCCAACTTCTTTCATACCTGCCAAAGTTTCTATGTTACACACTTATCACTTTGATAAACAGGGAGAAAAATTCCAGAATAAACCAACAACAACATAGTAATATTTCAATTCAAGGAGAGAAAAGGCAATGAAACGAGAGGCTTCCTCAGTAAGTCCCCTCCTTCCTGCTCTTTAGGTTTGGCCTCGACGTGTCTTAGATTCAAACTAGCCCAGATAGACTCAGCTCATCAGGTTTTAGCATGTGACTATGTTTGCTTTTCTATGTTGAAACATTCTAATAATTGCCCAGGAATTTTCTTTTTAACTTTAGAAACTTCAAGTGAGTCAACTCTGCTAGGAAGGCCGTCTGTACGGTGAGGGTACACCAGGGGACTTGCTCTTTCTTACCTGCTGACCTTCAACAACTTACCTGAACAACTGTGTCTCGGCTTCTCCTCGTTCGCTTGCATTCTGAATTAGAGCTGAGAGAAGCCCAGCTGAAATTGATTTTATGCAAAAGTTGTAGCCTCTTGGAAGTACTCATGGAAGATTTACCTACCCGGGCTTCAGAGATACGGGCTTCCTGTCCTACTGGACCCAGGAATGCAAACATCAGGGTTTTGTTTGCTGTCTCTTGTCCCTTTGTCTTTCTGTAGGCCAGTTTATCCCTAGGTCTTTTCTAGGTTTTATGTCTTCTGTCTACAGTCACCAGGAAAAGAATTAAAATCCCAAGGAAGACTTACAAGTCAATTGTGAGGAAGGTGAAGCTCCCGAACGGATGAGCCATAGCCAGGTGGCCAGTGCTATGTAAGGGTCACAAACCCTTGTGGTATATGAGGCAGGTGTAGTTCCTACTCCTTAGGAGTATGTGGTGTGAGGTGGACAGTCCCTTGGTGTCCACTACAAATCTCTTCCTTGCAGGGTTACATAAGTTTCTGAGCTAATGTATGTAAAGTTTAATTCACCTCTTCAGTAGACACTACTGCACTGTTCTAGGCACTGGAATCGGCAAAGAACAAAACGACAATCAGCCTTGTTCCAATGGGGCACACAATTGAGATGTAACACTGGACCCCAGTAGCTACTCAATACATTACACATTTCCCAGTTGCTCCAGCAAGTTGAAGATGGAAAGTGTCTGTGACGAGCTGGAGTTCTGTAATACGCAGAGAGACGACTAAGACCTTGGGATTCGGCACAGTTGCAGCACCTCACAAGAAAACACCATGGGCCGTGCATAGAGTGACTTGACTCAGTAAATGAGGATCTTAAATGCAAAGACCCTGACACTGCTCAGGTTAGCGGTATTAGGTCTGTGTGTGTTTTATGTGGAGTGGGGTGAGAAGGTGGAAATGATCTGTTACTATTTTCGCGTGACTTTCTCAAAGCAGCTGCTCTCTACCAAAGGGAGGCTAGCCATCTGGGAAACACAAGACTGGCCCAGATCTAGTGGTGTCATCGAGGCAACCACTTCATTCTCTGGGTGTCAGATATCACATTTGAGAAGGGAGGCCCAGATCCTGTGGTTTTCACAATATGGGCAAAGGAAACTTAAGTGTTCTCAAAGATGCCCAAAAAACAGGTTGGGGTCCTGAATCCATGCCTCCCCTTGAACCCCAAACCCATCATAGCAAATTTGCTTTTTCTGTTATGTTATGCTTTTAGTTTGGGAGAAAAATAAGGGCATCCTGAGGGTGTGTGTGTGTGTGGATAGATAAATGGATAGTCATTCTTTTGATAGCTATATGTGAATATACAGTCATGTATCACATAACATTTTGATCAATGAGGAGCTAAATATACTACAGTGGTGTCCTAAGATTATATACTGTATTTTTACTGTACCCTTTCCTATGCTTAACTATGTTTAGATACACAAATACCGTTGTGTTACAACAGCCTACATTATTCAGTACAGTATCGTGCTGTGCTGTTCAGGTTTGTGTCCTGGGAACAACAGGTCACATAGCCTAGGTGTATAGTAGGCTATACTACTAAGTGTATAAGTACACTCTATGATGTTTGCACAATGATGAAATCACCTGACACATTTCTCAGATATGTCCTTGTTGTTATGTGATGTATTACTACATATTCTTTCTCCAAGTTTTATACACACATACATACATATAATACACACATATTATGTGTACATATACATATATACACATTACATGGTTGCTACAATCTGTTTCAGCAATGACACCCTATGATATGTGTGTGTGTTTGTGTGTGAGAGAGAGAGAGAGAGACCAGCGTCAACCTTTTTGATGGGGAAGTCAATCACAAGGTGGTTTGTATATCCAAAGTTTTAATGGCTGTAAAATGATAAAAGGAAGGATATTTGCACTATATACATTCTGTCCACTTATGGTACTGTCAGCTGGCCATGCATTTTATTGCACATATAAACAGTGTACAAGGATCTTGAAGATGTCTTAGCCATACAAGGACTACATTTAAAAGAAAAAAAAGCAATATTACAAAAGACTGAAGCCATTTACATTACACAGCCAACTTCAAGAAAATAATAAAATCAATATCAAAAGAAATACTTTAATTTGAAAAAAAACCAGAACAATGATTACAGAGCTTCATGCTTCCATATATACATGTAAAAAAATATTTCAGGACCCCGCATTCTGAATGCCTGTGAAGGCACAGCAGGCTAAATTCCTACTTATATAGTCAACCTTTGAATGTTGCTTAAATTGTATACACTCTGTCCAAAACGTCTTTCTTCTTTACATCATTATGCTACTTGACAAAACAGGTATTTGTGCAGTACAGAAAAATATTAAAATATATTTTAAGTTAGGTTAAAGTGCACAGTACATCTGATAGGAAATAACTGCTAGCTGCCAATCCAAATTTCCATTTTCAGAAACTGCCCCCACCGTCTTCCCAAGAGTGGAGGGCAGCCGTTAACCTTGGTTGATGTTGGTCTGTGCTGAACGCACGCTCAATCCTCCTCCTGGTGTCTTTTCTTTTGCGTCCCCCTTTACATTTGTTTTACAAACTGTGGCTGCTGCTGCTCTAAAAACTTTCTAATGGCTTTTCAAGGAGTTAAAAGTGCAGTCAGCATTCACAAGAAAGGTTAATTACTGGGACATCCGTGATTGCAGCACGAGTGCACGTGCATGGAAGTGCCTGCAGAAGGCTGCCGTGTTCCGTGAAGCCCTCTGTGAATCTCTGACTCCAGCACGGTTCCATTCCTTGGCTGGTTCTCCTCCAGCCCCATCTTTTTGCACTTGCTCCCTCCTCGGCCACTCAGCCTCACAAACTCCACTTACTGCACCCTCCCCTTAGCCTGCCTTGATGGTGCCCGTAGCTGCCCACAGGCTCACAATGACTCACTTCTGAGGTTTCACACCAGAGACCGTGAATCCTTCAAGATTCTACGGACTACTTGGAAAACCACCGACTAAATTAAAATAAAATGAGCACATCTCAGAATCACTTCCTCTTTTAAAACTGGCAGTTGTAAGAAGTGCTGGTTTCCTGATTCAGGTCCTATGTGGCTTAAGTCATTTCTGATACTCAGTCGAAGCTTCCCTTCAAACCCTTTTTGGTTCAACAATCCACTTTTTATCATCTCCACTTTCCTATACCATTTCCTCATTATCTACCTTTGGTGCTAGGCTCTCTTTAATGTAACCCCAGTTACAGTGCAAAAGTATACTTCAAGACACATGATGCTAACACTTATTATTTCTTTGTGTTAAAATGTGAATGTTTTGTGCATAGCAAAAGAAGTATGAATCCAAAAAATAATTGTTCACATTTTATCTTCAAGTTTAATATGTCTTTTTTTTTCCATCACAGCTATTTACAAAGAACTTTGGGGTGCTCTCTTGATTTTAGTCAGTTCATTATATTGGGGGACAGAAGGGCTGCTGGAATGTAGGAAACTGGATGGAATGCAGAAATATAAATAAGACCAACGTTCCACAAACCAAAGTGTCAATAATGCCTCCCCAGAAAAGTTGTATCCCAAAAGCACCTGTGTTTTGCTTTTTTTTTTTTTTGGAATCATATACACCAGAAACATGATGACTGAGACCTAACCTACCACACACCAAAGAGGATAGAAAATAACTCAATATTTATAATATTAAAATAAAGTGTTTAACCACAAAAAAGCAGTAATAAAATAGTTTCCTAATTTACAATTTGCATCCAAAGGATGAATAACAACTCACTAATAAATAATATTTATATAAATATTTTGTATGTTGAAAATAGTTTTTTTAAAAGGCAATGGTCTCAAGAAACTTCTTGAAAAATTTGGTGGTGAAAAACCTGATTGTGACCCCCCTCCCCGCCCACTAAATAAGTTTGGTTTTAATCCAATGAACGTGTCTTGCTACGAAACGGTTGTGCTTGGCGTTTTGGTAATGGCAGTCGGTGAGTGTGGAAAGGATGAAGGAGGGTGGAAAAGGCATTGATGTGCTGCTCAGTTTTTTTTCTCTAGCTCCCTCTCTGGTTTCAAGATAAATACCTGTCAAGTCTTAATGTCGGAGGTCGGCTCTGAAAGGTAGAAAATCCTCCCTTAGACTGAAAATCGCTTCAAGGTAACTGGAGTCAGTGAAGTGACAGGCAGTGGGTGGGAGAGAGGGTTGAACAGGTGCCTGGAGCAGAGTTCAGGATCCTGGATGAGAGCAGAGTCTGAGCCCCCAGTGGAGAAGGGGTAGTTTCATGTGAATAGAGCCTTTGTTACGGTGATGTCTAGTAATGCTTGAATGGTAATGCCCACTTTGACCAGGCCTTTCTCTTCAAGGATATGGTGGGGTAGACATAGCTTTTCCTAAAAGGAAAAAGAATAAAACATCAATTTTTAGATGACCGTACTCTCTTCGTAAAATCCTGCTACATCACTGATGAAAATTAAGTTGAACACGCTGTAGTATGCCTGTTTGATCACCTCAGCCTGGCTCCTTCCTTTGCTTTCAACCCACTGCAAAGACCTTTTCTGTGTTTGCAGAGAAAATACTGATTTTTCATACATGCAGATTGTTTCAAAAAGGCTCCTCATCACCATGAAGTCTGCAGATCTAAATATTTAAGAAAGTATTACATTAAATAACTGAGCTACAGAGAATCAGTCAGAGAGCACACACCAAGAATATTATAGCTTCTATTCTTATAAAGCAAAATTGCAAATAGCCCCTCACACATTTAAGGCACTCAGATATTCATTTGTACGGACCAAACATCGTCATACTGACCATAGACCTTCATTTAGTTCATTTTACTTCCTGTGATCTCTGGAACGCAGGCAAGTTGGTAGAATGGCAGCCTTTCTTCATGGTTTATGAACAGTCTTTATCAATGAGTAATTATAACTATGGCCCTCAATAGCCTCTCTTTTAAGACTCTTTCATAAAACTGTCAAAGACACAAATGTCCTGCTACTCTCTCATGTTGCATTTTTGCTCTTGGGAAATGTCCAGGACATACTATTTAAGAAAAACAATAAAGGTGAGTCATTTCTTGTGTGTAGAACCTTTCACGGTCCACAAACCAGTTTACAGAATAACACAATGAAATAATTTTCCACCTTTCTTATTTCACCCTGGTCTGGTATCATTCAAGGGAATCTTCTTCCAGGGTATGTCTCCTTGGCTGAGAAAAGACTCCACAGCAAATATTCTCTTATCTACTTGATGACAGTGTGTTTTCCACAGCCCAGTGTTCACTTTCTCTTTTCTTCAATTGACAGGTAAAAAAAAATTATATTTATTTATGGTGTCCAACATGATATTTTGATAAAAGTATACATTGTGGAATGGCTCAGTCAAGCTAATTATCATATCTATTACCTCAGATACTATTTTTTGGTGGTAAGAACACTTAAAGTCTAGTCTTTTATCAATTTTCAAGTATAAAATACATTATGATTAACTATAGTCACCACTTTGTATCCTTTGACCAATATCTTCCTATTTCCCCACCTCCCCACCCAACCCCTGGTCTCCATCATTCTACTCTCTGCTTTCGTGAATTCAACTGTTTTAGAATCCACATATGAGTGAGGTCAGGCAGTATCTGTCCTTCAGTGTCTGGCTTATTTTACTTAGTATAATATCCTCTAGGTTCAACCATGTTGCAAATGACAGGATTTCCTTCTTTTTAAGGTTGAATAGTATTTTTAAGGAGAATTTAAGCGGGATCTGCATCCAGCCCTAGGTGATGGAGTCATTGCTCAGCAGGAAGCTATTTGGTGTATTCTGCATGGAAGGGCTTCCTTCCATGTGATTCTTGCTTGAGGAAATAGATCTTCCTGCTGCCTCAATGCAGAACTCTCCAAAAATTACCAGAGACACATGCGCTCTTATCTTAAAAGACTTTCAACGGATATGCCATGACATCTCCAATAACTTGCTCCACTGTCCCAAATGTCACTGGCTCTTACTCTCTCACCATCTTACTGAATCTACTTTTTACCTTTTCCTACCTTGTGGCTAATTCAGAAAACCTCAGACTTTGATGTAGGCCTTAGGAGATGGCCCCATGTCAAGAGAAGACAGCTGATTCTTTAAAGAACAATTTTAACCATGATTTCATGTCACTGCTGTGTATCAAACTAGGATTATCTTGTCTATGCCGTATCAAGTGAGCGTGCAAGTTTATGCTGCCTGCCAATTTATTAGCCAAGTGTCAACCTGAGAAAGGATGGGGAAGTTCTGTCTGAGTTGTGAACAGTGAGCCAGGCTGTTAATGATAGTGCCTTCTTTTGTGGCATGGTGAGGGATATCTGTGGTCAGATGACAGTGTCCAGCCTTCCCTGGCACCATCTGCCACAGGCTTGTGAAAATACGTGAATCTGGCATTTCATTGTTAAGGCAGGTTCCACAAGGGCAAAGACATGTGTCTTCCTCATTCTATTGGCTCTGATAGCACCCAAGTTGCATCTGGCTTTGCAGGAAATTATAAATGGCTGCTAAGTACAGTTAAGTTCCTGGTGCTAGGTATTACTTGGGGAAAATAAGTCTTCACTTCATACCATATGTTAAAATCAATTTGAAATGAAATGAAGAGTTGGATGTTTAAAAAAAATCGAATACTCCCCTCCCAATAACATAAAGGTGAATATTTAATACTTTTTTTTCTGATAAATGGATGGGGAAAGATTTTCTAACCTAAAGAAGGATTATTAAAAAGTCACAAAGGGAAAAAGCGAAACAATTGATTACCTCAATATTTAAAGTTTCCATATGATAAAAAAAAACCTGATTAATAAGAAGATAAATAACATTAAACAAAAAAAAGCATTTGCATCAAATTACAAAGGGGACAATGTATGTGGCCTGGTCAATATAGTGAGATCCTCCTTTCTCCAAAAAAAAAAAAAGAAAGAAAATTAGCTGGGCATGGTGGTGTGCACCTGTAGTCCCAGCTACTTGAGAAGCTGAGGTGGGATGATTACTTGAGCCCAGGAATTTGAGGCTGTAGTGAGCTATGATTGTGCCACTGCACTCCAGCCTGGGCAATAGAGCGATACTCCATCTCAAAAAAAAAAATTACAAAGGGTTCTATATGATACATAAGCTCAACAATTCGGTAGGAAAAACACTAAGAAATCAATAGAACACTGAGCAAGGAATGTGAATAGAAATTTTTAAATGATTTGCCCAAGGCAGTGCAGCAAGACATTTTGCTTTTCAACCTCAGTGTTTAGTGACGTGTAGTCTAGAATGTACCTGAATTCTAGCACTGGTATTTCTATAGAGCCTAATCTCTGTGAACAATGCAGCTTATATGGAGCAAGGTGTCCTATCCCATGTCCTGAAAGGAAAGTGGCATGTGTCCTCCAATGAGGGGCTGACCTCAGTGCCTGATGAGCAGTGGTTCCAGTGGCCTGCAGGGTTCTAAGCTGAAGGGCATGCGAGGGAAAGGCTGGGGGCTCCAGAGAAATAGAGATAGGAAGGTATCGAGGCCTTAGCCTCTTGCCAACAGGACATCTGGATACTTCACAGACTGAGTTAGGTGCAGGGCACCCTCTTTCCCAGGCCTGTGTTTTTTCAAGTAGCATTTCTTGCCTTCCTGGTCTCCAGACTCCAAGCCAGGTACAGAGTCTGAGATCCTCCCTCCTGCTTGTTTAGCTAGTGATGAGGAGTAAATGGAAGACATAAAAAGGTATGCTTTGAATTCTTCCTGCCTCTTTTCAGACCCCCTGAGGAAGCCCAGAGGTGCCCTCGGATTACTTTGCTGAGGTTGGAGGGATGTAAGAAGACTTGCACAGGAAAACAGAAGATACAAGCGTGGGCATTTTGGCTATTTTATCACAGAACTGGAATGAAGATTCTGGTACGAATTACACGTTGAGGTGCTGGTTGGAAGGATGGCCAAGGGGAGGCTTCCAAAGAGGAAGCGTCCCAAGAAAGGGGTCTGGGCCATTTGCCATCACACCAGTCGGGACACTTATCTCCCACAGAGCGGGGGATCTTTGAAGTGTGCATAGAAGCTGGAAATAGGAAGGAATCGCGGTAGATTTACAGCCGGATGAGGAAAGATCCAGAAGAAAAGAGCCCTCTAAGGATCAGGCAGATCAAGTGGCCCTTCCAGCAGGCCCCTTGTTCGTAATGGACTTACAGCAGAGACAGCTGTACCTTTACATGGACTTAAAATGAATTTAAGTTGCACTGTTATAGGATCCCAGAGATTTTTTTTGAGAAGGTGACAGCAGACTCTTAGTTTGCCCATGGGCTTTTTCTGTTGTGTGTGTGTGTGTGTTTTTTTTAAGTACCAGTGGAGTCATGAGGTAGTATCCTGCATAAAAACAATGCTTCTGACCCCCTTTGAAGAACTCATGCTTCAAGTTACTTCTCCAGTGGTAGAATCTATTGGCTTCACCCACATTCCCTCATTCATCCTTCTGAGCCACAGCAAACGAGGTTGGAAAAGACAGCAAGCCATAAAGACTACATGCTAACTTTGAAAAACTTCTGGGCTAGCTCCTACATGCCTGGCACCAACACTACAGCTTGGCATTGGTGATTTCTTTATGATAATCCTGCAAGACAGACATTAATATCTCCATTTCACAGATGAGAAAACTGAGACAGAGAGTTCAAGTAACTTAGTACATTAAAGAGTGGGTAAGTCCTGGGACTGGGCTTTGAACCACATGTGTCTTAGAGCCAGGGCTCTTTCCACAACACTATGCCTCTTCCCATAAATCCCTTACTTAATGGGTGAATATGTTAGGTCTGTGGTCGTGATATAGGAAGAAGTCCCTTGGCCCCTGGAGTTTTTTGATGGCAAGTCTCATCAATTTCAATGTCAAGTGGGACCAGCGAACCCTCAACGCAGTGTCAGGGTTGGCTCTGCCCCTTAGCTCATCTTGTCCTGGCAGAAAACAGCTGGTGGGAACAGGATGAGCTGGCACTGCCTGACTCTGCGTTCTATAGTTTCTTACGCTCCCAAAGAGACACACACTTCCAAGCCATCCACTAGCCTAAAATGGCATCATCCACACCAGCATATTTCATTTTGTTCAGGCTGCTGCTTATATATAAAGTCCTGGCACCGCATTGTTTGAGCCTTAAAACTATCTGTGCATTATTTTAATGTATGAGAGCTGTAACTTCCTGTGTCAGTTTCTTCAGTGTGAAATGGAGACCATTCAACATTTTACAGAGATTTCTTGTCGCTCCTCCCTGGATTATTTACTTTGCAACCATGCTACCTTCTAGTCCTTCCTCCCTAGGACACTTCATTCTCTACACACACATATGCCTCAACCCTAATCCCTCTCTCCTCCCAACTTCACCTGGCTATTCCTGCACATTTACTGTCTCAGTGGAAACACCACCATCCCAGGGTGTGTTCGTGGTCACCTATTCCCCATCAGGGTCAGGTCTCTTTTCCAGAATCCTGTACCCGTTCTACACAGGTACTTATCACTTGAATTCCTCTGTACTTGTCTAAGGACCCACTACATCAAGAGCTGGCAAACTATGGCCTGCAGGCTAATCCAGCCTGTGGCCATTTTTGGTAAATAAAGTTTTCCTGGCACACAGCCACGCCCATTTTTTAATGTATCATCTATGGCTGCATTTATACTACACAAGCAGAATTGGGTAGTTCCAACAGAATCTGCATAGCCCAAGAAGCCTAAAATGTTTACTTTGAGGTCCTTTACAAAAAAAGCTTGCCGACTCCTGGTATAGACAGTAAGCTTTTTGAGGACCAGGCCATGTGTTGCGGTGACTTTTTTTATCCTCAGAGCCTTGCAGAGATTGCTCATTCAATATTTATGAAATGAATGGACACAAAAATGAACAAAGTTGCAGTGAAAAGCCAGGAAACTAGACTCTGACTTTTTTAAAGAAGAAAGAAAAGGGCACATTCTAAATACTGAATTGTTTATTGAGAACTAATTTTGAAATCTGAAGCCTAATTTTAAAAATTGAGTCTCCTGAAATAAAATCTTATTAAAGTATTTTTCACTTAATCCAAAACAAATTTCAGTTTCCTAAAATTGTAAAATGTCATCCCTACTTTTTCCCCATAGGTAAAGGCAAAACACCCTTTGTCCTTATGACTCAATCAGGGATCCACATGAATTTTCGAGAGATAACCCAACCCACCACACACTAGTTTTAATTTTGTACAAACAAATAGCAGCAGGATATGAAGTGTCTTTATTTATCTACTCTCATTAATGAAACTTATACTCAGTTGTCATACATTTTAGTTCTGCGGGGCCCTTTCCCACCAGCCCCATTTCATAAGTGTCTCTCCTTAAAAATAACTAACCAGAAAACCATAAATAGGAAAAACATTTAGAAATTAGATGTTACAAATTTTGGAAATCCTGACACTGAGCGGAGAGTTGCCACCAGTTGGAGAAACTGGAGAAAGAGAATACAAATGGCTATTTCTAAAGGAAAATGGGAATAGATACTTGGCTCCTTTTGTCTGACATTGGAAGGGAGTACTGAAGAAACAGTCTTTCTTGTGAGAAGGAGGAGATTTAGTTAGCACAATAAACCACTCAGTTACATCCCTGACTACTTCTCAGACTCTAAGGAGGTCAGCTAGGTATCCCCAGTCAAGCTGCAAGGGCAGACATCAGCAGGCCTCCAGTTAGCATATGGGCTAGTACACGGGTACCTTGGAGAAAAACCACAGAGAAGCTTAATATTCTGATTAGAAATTAATGGCTTGGCAGTAGGCAGAACAGTTCATTCAATCTTTTGCCTAAAGGGCTAAATTAATTGTGTTCTGCTAGTTACCAAACTACTAATGAAAAAATATCATCCAATAAATCCCAAGAAGCGCAGCGCATTAGTGTACAGATAAATTAATGACACAAAAAAATCAAAGTGCGTCCAAACAATGCTTTGGATGCCAGAATTAAAATATAAATGTCTTTTAATTTGTCTTTAACATGTTTTAATTGAACTATGTCAACACTGGAAATTAAATCTATTCTTACATGAGCGTCCTCCTCAGTTTTTATTGACATTATTTTCTTTAAGGTGGCAACTCAGTATGTTTTCTCTTTTTTTCCCCCATTTTCTCCCCAGAAAGAAGGGAAAAACCACCGGACTGGTGACCACTAAACAGAAGCCTCAATGCACTGCAGAGCTGGATGGGAATGCTGAGAGCTCATGAATACATGTATCAGTGGGCAGATAAAAACTTGGAATAATCACCCAAAATGTGTTTATTAAGCGATTTATGGCTCAGGGTGCTCATCAGACATTGTACAAAGGGATTTTATTGTGTTACAGATTGAAGAGTACAAGATAGCACCAAATGTAATTCAGTACATCTGTGGGTCATTCATACACAACTGAGGTTAATCAGATAACTTCCACATACCCTGTATTTCACCAATCAACACAAAGTCAGGATGAAAAAGCTCACATAACTCAAGATATTATCATGTAAAGATTGTTTCCCATTAGCAAATCTGATCTGACTTAGCAGCAAGAAATCTTTATAAATATATTCTTCTAACTATGTGGGTCTTCCATATTTTCAAGTCCCCTGGATTCATGAAAATGTTCAGAAAAATAAGATTTTCTTTTTAGTAGCCATCTCTGAGGGCTGTTTGCATCTTAATAAACTAGAAATTTATCTTGAGGAAGCTAGCTCCATCATCTCCCCAAGCTAAGAAACAGGATTTAGCAAACAGCATGTAAAGTAAGGAGGCTGCCTTGACTTTGGAACAAGGCCTTCTCATATTATACCAGAGACACCCCTGAATCCAGGGATGTTTTGGCTAAAATTCTTTTTTTTCCTTGTAAATGCAAACTGATCACACTGCTCCAAATGCAGATATAGTTACTATATAATCCTTTGAGCTGACTTAAAAATAAAGCAATTTGCTATATAATGTCACTGAAAATTAAAGGCTAAATGAACATTTCAAATAATTAGAGAAATTACATTCTTCTAAAGTGACAGTAATCTTCTTATTGATTCCTGCCATTGTAACCCAAGTCCCAGGACCAAGAATGTTCCATGAGTCGTAGCTTTATTTGAAAATGAATACAGTCAAATCCATCACATTCTGGACCTGCAGTTATTAGGTGATATGGCAAAAAAGCAACGATCTGTTCCATTGTACAAAAATAGAAATCCTTCTAGAAAATGCTTTTCTAAGAGCCTCAAGAGTAGATCTAACAAGGAGTTAAGCAGAAAAAAATTGGTGCTTAAGTGACTCTTCCATGTGAGGCTCTAATAGCAATGATACTTCCTTCCCTGGAGCGCCCTTCTGCATAAGGCAGAGGGGTTTGCCAGGGTGGAAGTGGGCAGAAACGTTGCCCAGTGTCCTTCGCGGCTCCCTCTTCAGGAACTAGGAGGAATCCAATTGAATGGCCATCAAGGCAGTACAGGTATGTGTACACCTCCAGATAGTATATTCAACTTGGTCAATAGTGGTATTATTAAAGCTCTGTAGAGGTTAAATTGGGCCAAAATGTTGGTTTTCTGTCCCCCCCGCAAGGTGGCCCCTATACAGCTCAATTGCCCAGTCCAGAATTAGAATTCTAGTTCAACACTGACCCAGACAAAAGACGTCCATATGCTAAATCCCTATGCTGGACACTCCTGTCCTGGAATCCTCTTCCCCTCCGCCCAGGGCAGCAGCTCACCGGGAGGGAGAGGAGGACCTGCGTGGCACTGCTGCTGGCACTATGTGGATGAGGAAGCATGCGGTGTGCATACACTTTGCAGCTGTTGTTTTTCAGTGAGAGAAATGATATTAAACTGTATCTACAAAGTTTGTGCTTCTGGAAAATCTGATTTGGTAACGTTCAGCTTCAAAACTCGAGAGATTACTGAAGACATGACAGGGATGGGAGTTTGCAAGGCAAAGGCTCAAAGGGAGGAAGGACCCTGCAAAGGTTGAGGGTGACAGAGAACAGCGTTTGGATGCACGTGCAGACATTAGGCAGACAGAGCGTTCCAGTGGTAAGTGATATAGACCAGCACTATAAAGAGAATATGGACAAGACAGAAGCCTATAAGGTCCCTGGAGCGGAGGGCAGAAGTTGGTGATGGGGCTTTCTCCCCGAGTGCCAGCAGAGTGTCAACAGTCTTTCGAATGTGACGAAAATCCAACTGCAGGATGTCATACGGAGAGCAGAGATCAGCCTATTCCGAGGGCAGCCGTTAGAACAGAAAGAGACAGTGCATACAATTAAAAATACACGGAGGAACAGCTAGAAAGAAGCACACATTTTTGATTACTAGCAATGGCAGGAGTAACCCCTTATTTCAAGCAGTTAAGACTCTTTCATCATCAAAGATTATTTTAATCCATCATAATAGTAGAATAGTGGAATACCTATTTTGTGCCAATGGGTCAAAGAAATCCTTCACCCACAGCCTCACCATGGAGGAACGGCATGATCTGCAATTTATACATCATTCTGCCATTCACACAGTTCTAATACTCAAGGCATCATGTGCTCACCAGTGGCATAAAAATAAGAGATTTTCACTTGGGACATTTAGAACTTAATCTTACTAAAGGAAAAACTATAAAGTTTAAAATTTAATCCCCTCCTCTCCATTCTCTTCGTGCATCTTTTACCCTGGTCTTGTAGACTTGGATATGAAGTAGTTCTCTCTGAAAGTTAACACACACATCTATTTTTTTTCCCTTTTAGGCTTGTTGATGAACTCTGGGGAATGCTAGTTCTAAGTATGTACCTACACGTGTCAAAGTACATTACATTTCATATTTTTGCAACATTAACCAAAAGTCTAGAGGAGGCTTCTGGGATGTGTGATGAGAGTAGAGAGTAAAGCACACCCCCACATGGAGTTACTATGTAAATTCTTTCACTACCAAACAGGAATACTGGGGCAGGGGGAAAAGAAGTCTGTGTTTTATCTACTCAATAGTTACAATGTAAGGAAGCAGAATACCTGTTTTTCAGCTAAATGCAAACTAAGAGGTTCAGTTTTCTGAGTTGACTTCCAGTAGCCTATTGCTGTCAGAAAGCAAACGATTGTCTCCTACGCTGAATTTCTTAACTGGAAATGACGACAGTTTAAAATTAACGCAGTTTAAAATTATAATTGATATGTTAGCAAGGAAGAAAAGCTGTGGTTTTGTTTCCAAATTAAAGATTGAACATATTTGTGATCTATTTCATAAATGCAGTTTTATTTCCAAATTAGGTGAGGCATTCAAGATATATGTTATATATATTTTACATACTTTGCTACAATTTTAGCCTTTATTTTAGCCTCATTGTTAAGCAGATACAAATCATGGAGCTACTGGAAGATAATTCTAAGTGAGAAGTTCGCCTCACTTGTGTCCTCTGAAGTTAGCATGATACCCTCAGTTAAGTAGGAATACTACAAAATTAGGGTGGTTGAATAAGATTTAAAACATTCTAATTATATTAATGAAGTTAGAGATACTCTTGACAAAATATTTTTAAGAGTAATAAATCATGTTGTATGTATTCAGATGTTGCATCTTTTCCCAGTGGATGTGGAGAAATCAAGCTACCACTGTTGAGTTCTCCCAAGAATTAAAACAGCTACACATAAATTGGATTTCACTGGGAGGCAGATGCTGCTCATGGATTCATAGATGAGGAAACATCTAAGAAAAGTTTCCCATTGCAAAAAGAGTTTTCTATTGCAATGTTGTGCTTGCCCAGTGAAATCTGAGCAAAGTAGCCGTAAGACAGAAGACTGATATGCAAACTGAAATGTGATTTTCACAAAACTGCTATTTTCATGTTAAAAGCAGATGATTCTATCTTCAGCAAGGATTTCAATACATTTCCCAGAACCCTAAGGAACATGTCTGGTCTGCTCTCCCGCAGCACCATCAGAGAACTAGAGTCAGATCAGCTTTGCAGTTTTCAGTAGTACACTCCTCACGGGGCAGCCAACATAGACCATTCTTCTCATCCAGGAAACAATTTCACGATGCCACAGGCTGGGCTGAATTAAAGTGGGTGAGACCTAGAGTCACAGCCTATAGTGCTTAATTTAAATTAAATCATGATCTCTAACAAAAAAGAAATGGAGCTAAGACTGTCTGGTAGCAAAAATCTGAACCACCGTGATGAATGTGTGGAGTGCGAGCTGCTGTGGCCATCTGAGAACTGCTCTCTGACTCAACCCTATGTCACACAGCCAACGGTCACATTCAGCCCTTCAAATGGGGCCATGAAGCAAACCAGGGCTGAGTTTCTAATTTCTGACCGGGGATATTCTGCCCTTCGTGGTTTCCAAAATTTACCCTTACTCAGAGGGACATAAAAATTATACTTTCTTTACTTATGAAAATTAAAATTGGAAAATGCTAAAAAGGAAGGAAATTTAAAGTGGCAAAATTTCACCGTGTATTTACAGAGCATTTGTAATCACTGCAAGGCGTCTGTAAACACAGTGAATTCGAGTCCCCAGAGGCGAGTGCAGATGCTGATTCCCATTACAGTGAACACAAATCACAATCACCAGAAGTTAAGAGATTCACTTAGGTTGCACACGACCAGAGTGTGTGACTGAGATTACTACTGGATCAGGTTCCCCAAATACTGTGGACACAAAGAAAAATGTAGACAGATCCGGCAGTTCAGGGTGTACTACAGTCTAAATTCTAAGAGCTAAACATACCTAGGAAGAAGTTATATTTAAAACTATGGAATATATTTACTTTATTTAAATACATAATTTTAATGTAAAAAGTCAATATGCTTACAAAGTATTTTGTAATCTAACATATCATAACACAAGAATGTTCATGGTCATTCTGCAAAATTTAAAGCCATAATTCAGTGATGAGGTATAATTTGGCAGGGAGAGGAGAGAGGCGAGGAAGGATTTCCAGTCTTCTCCAAATATATGACAACTCATTGCCAATTTTATGGACTTAGAGAAAGCTAGAAATAGCTTGGAAATTAGTTGCAACTCTTTTAGTCAGAAAAGAGTTAGACTGGCTCTTTTTAATAAATTATGAATTTAAAAATTGATGTTAATAAAGAAATACACCTGTCTTTATTCACCCTTAGAATTAACCAATATACATGGAAATTAAAATAAATCTTGTAATAAGAATCTCATACTTCCACAAAGTGTTAGTCATGATTTAAATTAACACTAATGTCATTGACTTGGGGAAGAAAGAGAGGTATAAGGCTCAGAGAAGATAAGAAACTTATTTCTCCTATTCTCAAGATTAAAACAAAAAAAATGTAGCTTCCATTTGTAGATTGTCTTTCAAAAAACAAAAACTTCAATCAGTTACATACATGTAATTTCCTAAACCCTCACAACAGGTGTAAAGTGAAAACGCTATTATGACTTTCATACATACAACCTTTAACACAAAAAATGCAAATATGAAATTTACTAAAGATAAGGAAAACTAAGCCATAATTCCACTTATATTAACACAATTATCATTAACATCTGAATGTACTTTAGGGTTTTATCTGTAACTCCCTTGACACAGGAGCTCAAGGATGCCAAGTGACCTGCCCTTGTGCATGTGGAATGAAAACTTTCTGCCCCCTCCAGCACTCTGAGCTGCCTGGATAAGCAGGAAGGAGCCCTCAGCTGTCAAGGAGTCTACCACTGTCAACTGAGTTGCTGCCTTTAATCTTCTCCTCTATCTTTTCTCTGGAAACAGGAAGGAAGATGAAGGACTGAACATTTAGACAACAGAGTACATTTCTATTCTAACTTCCCTCATCTAAAGAGGGCAAGTCTGTTAAACTAAGGACCTCGCACCTTACAGAAGTTTGAGATCAAAGTTACCTATTTAAAATTCAGTAGAAAAATTTCCCTGGTGAACCAAGTATCTATTTTCTAATATTTTTGATGCTTTATAAATTAGATTTCTCTCAACCTGAGAGAACACTAAGAAGAGCCCTAAATTAGCCCTAAAATTGGATCCATTTGAAAATCCCCAATAGTCAACAGAATTGTACCAACTGTGAACATGTAGTCAATCTGCTATGTAGACGTTAGAGGTCAGGAATCTCCAAGAGCACTCAGAAAAGTCAAAGGAAGCCCCAATGTATCCATTAAAAGTCTCATGGGGTCAAGGCCTAATTGGAGTCAGACTCTCAGTTGATGGTTAAAATATATCCCAACGAATTTGGAAGTCCACCAAGGCCTGTCTTCAAGATCAAGTTGATGCTTGTACTAGACATCGAAGACAGCTGCAGAGTCTGCCACTGAGCATCAACACCACAAAGGGATGTGGGATGGTACCTTATGCTGCTTATAATTCTGAATGTACCCAATATGCATTTATGAAGAAGCCACACCAGAACTGCTTTCTACCCTGCTGTAAAAAGTGGGTGTAAAATACCATGAAGGGCTGGGCACAGTAGCTCATGTCTATAATTCCAATACTCTGGGAGGCCAAGGCAGGAGGATGTCTTGAGCCTAGGAATTCAAGACCAGCTCAAGTAAGACAGTGATACCCCCATCTTAAAATATCATAATAAATTAAATTTGTTAAATGTCATGGAGGGATAGTCTTACCCACTAACCTTTAGTATTTATTCAGCCAATGTAGGTAGTATACTGCCACAAGCTGCATAGACACATTGCCTGGATAGTAGAGAAACCACATGGTGGTTCTAGCTGCTGAAGCACACAGAAGTGTGTCATGAACCTTGACCAACCCTGGGGCAAATGCCTGGGACTGCATTTATGTGGACTTCTAAAAAAAATACTTTATTATTATTATTTCCATCCCATTTTATTACTTTACATGTAATAATTTAACTAAATCTGCTCAGCTACTATATTCTGTCTATATGAATGTGAAAAAATTATACAGGCTGTTGACTCTGACTTTGGTTTGCAGTTTCAAACTGTGTTTCTATTAGAAAGGACAATACATCTTAGGCTTAAGAACACAGCTGTGACTTTTCAGCATCTAAAGGATGATTTCTCATTGTCCATTAGATCTTTAGCTTATAAAATGCAGAACTCAAGATCTCTGTGGCTTGTGTATGTGTGTAGATAAGTTATAGGTGAAGAAGTAAAAAAGGCTTGCAAATTAGAGGGAAGTTATGCTGATTACTAGGAAATTGATGACTATTTTGTTACTCAAATATTAAACTTGGTGCAATAAGAAAAGGTAATGATATAGGTTCTCTTTTTTTTTTAGGTCTTTAAAAATGTCTTTTAAAATATCTAATTGTAGATGAATTTCTGCAAGTGGTCTTGTGATATAATTATCTTTTTATTGTAAATCATCAATTGTACTGTGCCACATATACACTCAGACATCAACCCTCCTAGGTAGTAAAGAAGTATAAATATCTAAGGGGGTGTGGGGAAGTTGTCTGGTCCCTCAACTTAGTGTCATATCCTAGATAAAAACATTTCCTCATGTACTCTGTGAGATGAAAACATGTTTTGAGTATATAGGAAGATGCCAATTGCCTTCCAATAGGAATTTCTGATTTGTCACTAAATATTCTTTACTTATTTTAACATTCTCATTAAGGAAATTCAGCTGTTAACATACCTTTTTTTTTCCCCAGCAGCAGTGAATTTAAACTCTACTCACCAGTAAAATGCTATTGGACTATCCATCAGGATAGATACATATGTGTATATATACACAAATACACATACATACACACATAAGGGCAAACTTGAAAGTCACCTCAGCCAGGCAGGGTGGCTCACGCCTGTAATCCTAGCACTTTGAGAGGCTGAGGTGAACAGATCACCTGAGGTCGGGAGTTTCAAGACCAGCCTGGCCAATATGGTGAAACTTGGTCTCTACGAAAAATACAAAAATTAGCTGGACATGGTAGCGCGTGCCTGGTAATCCTAGCTACTCGGCAGGCTGAGGCAGGAGAATTGCTTGAACCTGGGAGGCAGAAGGTTGCAGTGAGCCAAGATTGTGTCATTGTACACTAGCCTGGCCAGGCAACATAGACAGATTCTGTCTCAAAAAAAAAAAAAAATCACCTCAAACCTTAAAAATAATTCCAAAAATATACTAAGTGATACTAAACATAGTTAAATGGGACATTGACAGAAAAAGATCATTCACTGCCTGTATTTTAACCTTCTTGGGAATTATAAATTGTACATTAGTGCCAGTGGCATCTTCAGAAATTATGACAAATTTTGCTCTGCATTTTAATGGTAATTTGATTTCCTTTTCTTCACTTTAAAAGGAAATCTTAATTACCAATCTTTACTCACAGTAATTGGTTAAGGGCATTTCCATTTTATTTTGTATCACTGTAAGCCAAAAAGCACTGATGAGTTTTAAAAATCACAGGGAGTTAGGTCATAACCTAATGACCTAAAGTACTGATTAAGTGCTTTCTAGCACAGACATGAATAATTTATCATCTGAAGCTTAGCATGAGAGTTCTGATTCACACATGGGAAATCTTAGTAGCCCATGACAGAATCAAATCATTAGAAAAGGTATGTAAAGTGCATTCACATATGTATTCAAAGCCAAGAAATGTATATCAATATTAAAATGTACACACACAAAAAACATGCAGGTTATAACATTGCTGAAGCAGAATAGATCACAAAAACAATCCATTATATACAATTTACATTCTTTAAAAAATAAATTTGTAAGTGTCCTTGTATTGCTACAGATCTGACTTAAAGATGTTTTAAATAATGCGCTCCTTTTCCTCAAATAAGATGAGAAGCCTACCACTATCCTCCACCTCTGAATCCCACCAAGCTGAATAAAGAGGGGAAGAAAGTAAGAAAGAAAAAAAAAGGGAATTATACAGAAAAGGAAAGGGGAAAAAGGCTTTGTCAATCTCAGTAATTAATTCCTATCACTGAGTAGAATTAAATTGAAATATAATTCTTTCATATACTCAAAAACAGTATCTCAGGTATTTTTAAAATTATTTTATCCCTGGGGCATTAAGAAAGATAGAGGAAATCATAAGAAACATAACTTGTGTCAATTTCTGTTTATCACAATGATGATAAACTTCTCAACTTATACAGCTACTCCATATTCTGAGTGGATTGCCTTATGTCTGCCTAAGAAATCAGTTTATGTTACTAAAAGCTTTGGGCCCAAAGCAAACTAAAGGAGAAAATGAAATGCAATTAGTTAACAAACTATAAAGCAACACACAAACACTGCTGTTATTAATGATAATCATTAGTGATAATAACAATATAATATTTCCAATGTTCATTATTTTTATCCACATATGGAAAATACAACTACAGAGAATGATAATCAATCAGTAGGTCTTTGCTTAAGAGCCTGGGATAAGAAAACCATCAGCTCCAAGATTCTACTCTATGAAACCCGAGAGAAGACTCACTTGCGGCTTCAGCAGTTTCTGCTTTTAGAGAATAAAACAGATTAATATTTTTTCAAGTTTGAAACTTCATACTTACTTCAAAATCTTAAATTAATTTCCTTTTTCCTCAGAACTGAACATATTGCATACATAGTCATTTTAATTTCGCTGCAATAGAGCAATTTAGATTAAAAGTTCATTTATTTATATGATTTATTCAATATTATTCCTCAACAAAGGCTGAGAAGAAAAAGTATGTACAAAGCTTTGCATCGATTCAGTGGTTCAAATTCATACAGTAAATAACATTTTCACTAAAACACAGTTATATGAAGTAAGTTTGATGTTACCTCTGGCACTCCTAATTTTCGGCATGCTTCCAAAAAGTTTTCCACGTTTCTTCTGCATTTGGCCATGCTGAGTTTGGGCTATAAATGCAAATATACAGAAATCGTGTATTATCAAAAGAGAAACCATTTCAATAACAGGTTAAATTTTAGGCTTTCTAAATGGCACAAGCAATATGTGTTTATTGGAGGAAAAGAAAATAACATGTAAGCAAATAGAAGAAAACAAAATATCACCCAGAAACATCCATCTTAGATAGAAACTGTTAATATTTTGGATTTCATTCTTCCAGATATTGTGTTTGTGTATGCATATATAGATATACATACATGCCTATGTATGGATATAGATGTATGTATATGATGTATATACACTGATGTATGTGTTGCAAAATTTTCTGCATACATATGTATATATGTGTATGTTTATATATAGGCACACATACATACATGTATATATAGTTTTTATGGGATCATACTGTTGTGCAACCTGTTTTAGTTTGCCTAAAGTACACCATAAACATCACCTTTCCCATCAACAAATATATTTCTATATAAACGGTTTAAATTCACCAGGCCAATTAATCTCCTTCCCACCAAAGCCATAGGTATAGAGGCAATGTCATGATAAACAGCACTGAAAATGGTGGATGTTCAGGACTTAACCAAATGCTTCTCACAGTTGAATTAACCTTGGTTATAGATGGCCTCTGAGGTGTGGGATGGATAACAGGCACATTTCACATATATACTATACTTTTTTAAATGGTATGTTTTGAGCACTTTGTTGCTAAATTGTAATATTCCTCTGCTATTTCCTTAGGAAAGAAAGCAAAGAGACATGACTGATTCCAACCTTGTAGGTGAAGGAGCCACTGTGACAAAGACTGGCCTTATCCTGCTAATAGTGGGAATGATGTGATTCCATCTTACAGGGGCACAAAGCAATGATCATCAAAATCTACTTCGTACAGCGTTTATTAAATACGAAAAGAAAAACCCTGCCCAAAACAGAAAGAATCCTGTTGCCCTGTGAAACAATTTAGGTTGAAGGCTAAACAAATATTCTCTATCTTGATTAGGGAGGAAGTCACACTCCTCACACGGGCCCTACAAAAATGTCGCCAGCAGCCACTTGGGTGGCATGTCTTAGGGCAAGACCACTGCATTAATCCTTGTGCAAAGAGAAGGAGCAGACCTGAGGAACATGACATGAAGATAACAGAAGAATAGGTCACGGACCTGGCAGGCCCATATATGAAGGCGCCGAGAGGCATTTCATCACGCTGAGACCCTAGCGTTTGTCTCTGATCCTTTGGGCCCATTATCTTCCTTCATTTACTTATGACTCAGCTGAGTCTTTTCTGAAACATCATTCCAAATATATAGGTCAGCCCCATATTAAGAGTATGTTTCAAGCTACAGAAAGATAATTCTCCCTTTTTGGGAGTGAGGGAGGGTGTCTTCTAAGATTGTTACGTAGCTTCAGGTACAAAAGTACTTGTGACAAATGCAATGGTTAAAGCTTCAACCTCACCACTGGTCCAATAATTAAAAATTACACCGATTAGACCAATTGGGATGCCAATATTTTGCTTATCAAATTGTCAGAGACTGAAGAAATTCATTTTTCTAAGGAACAGTCTCTAAGCATACTGACAATGACAGTGATTTTGTTCACTGCTATATTCCCTCAGTTTAGCATAAAAAATGGACATTATTGGTTTCATGAATGAAGAATTAGAATACTTTTGCTGGTGATAATACTGGTAGAAAATATGCCCTCATCCTTTGCTGCTGGCAGATACGACTGCATTTATTGCTTTACTACGGGTCAGATACTAAACTTGGTGCTAAAGATACATCTGTGGAGTCAAAGACAAAATCCTCAGGCTCACTTAGCTCTATGGGAGCTGGAAATATTAGCAAGCTAAAGGCAAGTACAGTATAATACAGGATAGTTCTTAGTTGTGATGGGGTTGGTGTGAGGGACAATGAACAAAGGAAGAAACCCAGTCCTAAGAGGTTGAGAGGGTTTGCCTTCTGAATGCTGAAACAGAGAAGGAAAGGGAGCTAGTGACACTGAAGAGCCAAGGAGACTTCTGGGGGTAGGTGGGGCACAGCTCTCTAGGCAAGGGGAGATGCCTGTGCCGAGCCTGGGGGAGACAGCAGCAGCACAGAAGAGAGGAGGAAAGCAGGTTCGACGGCTACAGCGTGGCTGGGCCTGGCCCAAAGGGCTTCAAGATGCTTGCTGAAGAATTTTTGCCAATTGGACATTTAGATAGAAGTGGACATTTAGAAACAAAGTGCGTTTCTAAAAAGGAAAACTGCAATATAATAAAACAGGCTAAAATATGTTATAGTTGATCAAATAGGTATTTATGAAGAGTGTTAGGCTTGGCGTGGTGGCTCCCCTCTGTAATCCTAGCATTTTGGGAGGCCAAGATGGGCAGATCACTTGAGGTCAGGAGTTTGAGACCAGCCTGGCCAACACGGTGAAATCCCATCTCTACTAAACATACAAAAATTAGCTGGGTGTGGTGGTGGGCACCTGTAATCCCAGCTACTCGGGAGGTTGAGGCAGGAGAATCGCTTGAACCCTGGAGGCAGAAGTTGCAGTGAGCCGAGATGGTGCCACTGCACTGCAGCCTGGGTGACAGAAGACACTCTGTCTCCAAAAAAAGAAACAAACAAAAAAATAAGAGAGAATTTTAATGACATGGGGAAATATGTAGGTTTCAATAATACATTTAAAAATTACTAGTCTAGAGAAAGATCCAAGATGGCCAATTAGCAACAGCTCAGGAATGTAGCTCCCAGTGAAAGCACAGAGAACGAGTAGATGCTGCACTTTCCGACGAATTTTTGTTGCCCACAGACCGGGAGATTCCCGGCAGAGGAGCCACACAGGTTGCCAGCGCGACTCTTTTGGCCGGCGCAGCTGTTTTGCCGGGGCCCCAGCGCGGCGCTTCCTGGTGCGGAGTATACGGGATGGATGGCCTCGGCTGGTCCCAACCCCACAAGGAAAACAGCAATTGGAAGCGCTGAGGACTGAGAGTTTTACAGCAAGCACAGCGAACCTGGGAAGGTCCGGTTCTGTGAGGAATGAGCATCTGCCAAAGGAAAACTAAGAAACAGAAAAACTTCATCACTGGGCGGAGAGAGATCCAAGATGGCCGTGTAGCAGCAGCTCAGGATTGTAGCTCCCAGTGAAAGCGCAGAGAGTGAGTGGATGCCGCAATTGCAGACGAAT